>JABASC010000288.1:0-47694 GCA_019776185.1 Plutomurus gul
CTCAGGTTGAATAGGTATGACATTTCACGTTAAAGTGTCTGTAGAATATAGACAGGTACTTAATATTAACATTACTTCACAATTCATTCAATTCTTTTATCTCTGTAGGTACTCACACTGCATGGCTGGCAATAGGTTTGTTGCATAATTTGTAGTATATTTACACACATTTCAAAAATTTTACTGTACATTGCTTTTAAATAACAAACAATATAGCTACAAGTTTGTTATAATAATGTTTGAATGTTTGTTATTTCATTGACGAGCACATCATGCTTTGTTAATTGTAATTTGTCAAAATATTACAATAGACACAGACGCACCATCATATAGATTAGAAAGATAGGTAGACAATACCTTAAGAATGTATACAGTCAGTACATGTATTTGACCTTTATAGTGTAGTACTTTACCATGCTGCTTACAAACTATAGTAATTCAATATATATGGCATTTTGTATGCTTTAGTCAGTTTTCTTCGTTGACCCCTCCGTGTATTAATATTGTTAGTACATCAAGCGGACCATGCACCCTTCGACCAAATGATATATTATATGGAAATGCATGCACAAATAGCACAAATGGTAAAATCAGATAAAACTAACGAATTTAAGAACACTAACTACTGGCAATAGAAATTAGTAGAATGCATTTCCCCTTATGTAAACAAATTCTCACAGCACACATTAACTGCTATGTAATTACTTTAGCGTTGTTAGACAAATTCTTACATTAACGTTTTGTGATTTTAGATAACTAAACAACAGAATTAGTGGTGGGCATTTAGTAATTGTTGTTATTATCAATTGAATGTGTTATCTCAGTCGCATTGAAATAGAAGAATTTTAAACATGGCATTTTTCATTTTTCTTACAAATAAAAATAAATTACTGCCATTGTCATACCATGCGCGTGAAGTTAAATCTACTATATTATCTAAATGTACTGTCTACATGAAAATGCTAATTGTATGAATTTATAAATTTTCTGTACATTTGAATTTAAATAATATTACAGACTTTAGTTTAGAAAATTCTATGCGCACATTTCTTCGAAAACAAATAAATGCTAGAGTTGAAATATTACATGATTTGCATTTATAAATAAACATTGTAATTCTTGGAAATTTGAATGCAATTATTTTTGTCGCGTGATAGAATGACTGCTTTCGCTACTGGTACTCACTCACTCACAAACTCACTCGCAGAGATGATCATATTCGATAAGTTAGTTGAGAATTCCATTTGTGCTTAATTTGGCATGTCCATCAGCGCTCTAAACATCATACCATACAATTCACACACACCAGCTGTATTTTTGTAACAACCGTTCACTCAATGTACACTACTTACACACACAATTAACGTACCTAAACATTTTTAAGAAATGGCTTTCTAAGAATGCACGACTAGCGGTAAATTTGCAATAGACTATTGTTTGTAAGTATATAATCATAAGATAAATTTAGCTCCAGTGCTGCAAATACGTTGGCCAAATGCACGCATTAAGTTTTACAATGATTAGATCTATTGTCTTTCTGCAGAAGCTAACGAGTTTCTTGTCTACCAATGTAAATGTCAACGAGTCGTAAAAGCTTCTTCGTCTATTTACGTGAAGCTCGGTTACAACCGAATGGTAAAGAGAGTGGTGACGAGAAATTGCAAAAATAGTGTCAAGTAAGTAAATACGTGAGAAATGAATGAAAATTTGGAAGCAAAGCCCGCTTTGAGGTTCGGTGCACTATTTCCTCCGTGTGACTTCCCCCTCGTGTCCACGGTAGTGGCATTACGCGTTGGAGGACTTGGTGGGTGAGGGCTATCATGTGCATCGTCCAAACTGTCGTCCAAAGGTTTGTTATCGTCAATCTCATTTGGTCCAGGCTTAACCTCAAATCGCCCATGATCGTACTCGAAGACTTTCCGATTGTTCGTGTTCTGTGTCGGTCTGAAATTGTCCACCAAACCGTGATCTTTCGCATCCTTCATATTCCTGAAAGCGTCAATCTGCACACAAATACAAATTAACATTGAATTATTTGTTCCATAGTAGAACTCGATTCGATTAAAGTTTTAAGATTCCTGTGCAATAAATTACCTGAGCTTGGGAAATGGTGATGGGGTGACGGAAAACATTCCAGAGAACAACTTCAGCACAACCGGGTGTGGTCAGTGAGCCTTCATATCGAAATAGTCCCAAATCATGAGGAAGGAATGCGCTAACATTCAATGGTAATTTGACATCAATACTATCTGAAACTCTCTCCACCCTCTTCATGGCTTCCAAAATTGGCTTCAGTGCTACATTGTCGTCTTTTGCAATCTGCGCCGGGTAACAGCACGTAAATATTTACGTTAAATAGGAGCAAGTGAAGGTTACACAGTCACATCGCAATTGCAGTGTGTAAATTATGTTTTATGTAAAGCACATCAAATGCATTCCAATATCTTGCCTGTAAGAATATTCCTAAGACTGTCAGAGCTCGGGGGTTGTTATCTTGAACAGCAGCCGTTAAACTGTCGTATCGATCATGGTAATGCACCAGATGTAATTCTGCTGTAAATCTAGGATTTTTTTAAAAGAAAAAATTCTGATACAAGGTTATACTTTAATAGTAAGCACAGTCAGTTCTGTTTGTTTTAAATAGAATTACGCTGATCCGGAGACAGTGTGCTCAGAACCGACGTCATTATGAGAACCCCAATGAAAATGCATTTGCGAAAATACGTAGGAACCACGAATGCCATCTCCATCAACCATCAAGTGAGAAGATAGTTCGTTGTTCAGGGAAATTTGTACTGAAATCATTGAGATTAAAATTTGCATTATGTATTTCAGGTTGAACTTAATTGATTGTGTTCACTCACATCTCTGTGGTAATTAATGCCTTACATGTGTGGCCGTTATTTTTCACGATGAAGTGACCGTAAGCCTCTACGTATTCCCTGTTGAATCTCATTCTTCGGATCTTCCTGCCCCTCACCGTATTCGACGGATTAATGTCTATGGGCGATTGTGCCTTACCCGTATGACATTTTCCACCCCACTTAGCTGGTTCTAAATAATTGCACATGCATTCATTAACATAAGTATGCACGTCATTCACACATGCATTCAATTAAACACTTTCTTTAGAATTCAACACTTTGATAATTTCCTTTTGAAAAATCGTAATTTGTAGATCTATTTCTGATAGAGTACAATTTTGCGTCCTAGCATCATGTGCCTTGTAATTAGTATTACTTTAGTAATTTCTGTTACATCATGCACAGCAACATTTGTAATGCAAATGTGGTTTGTATGACGGTTGTGTGTAAAAATAAATATGTTAAACTTTTTATCCAAATAAATCGGACTTAAGACCTTTAGCCTTGAGATGCGAACATGGATGAACACATCGCTTGATCTTGACAGGTATTGGAAGAAAAATTTGTTCCAACTCTGAATGCGCAGAAGGGAAAAGCCGTGATGATAATATGGCTTAAAAATTCAGTCGTTAATCCAACAAGTAAAAACATGCTACTGTTTTAAATTCATGACAACTGTTTCCTGCCATAAGTGATTGATACTAAACAGAGACACATTTTCAAGTGGTAGTTTTTCTTATTTTTTTGGGCCCAGTTTGCTCTGACCTCATAACAACCTTCTCTATGCAATTCATCATACTCTTCCTTACACAACTTAACACATAAAATGTATTTAAAAATGTAATTGATTGGCCATTCATTAAAAGATGTGTGATGGAAAGGTCAATGGGTTACGTCACGTACAAGTGTAAGATAAATGATATAGTACCTCAGTAGCTCAAAAATAGTTGCAAATGTTTTATGGCTTTTAAATCGACATTAACTGTTAACAGTTCACTGTATGTTATGAAATCCAACTTCTAAACTCGAGAAAATGTTTTTACAATTGGCTTAACAAATAGGAATTTGACACCGTGCCATTAGTGGAGACCTAATCTCTTAATCTTGCATATATTTTAATTTATTTAACGTGTTTTGTCATCGTGAATAATTCTTTTGTCCTGAGGATCACTTGTCTCACAGCAATACATACTTTATATTCCGATGAATGCCTCCAAGATGTGGGTTCATATAAATTATCGCATGTTTATAAAGTTTATTTAAGACATTAAAAACAATTAGCGAGTTAAAAAGTAATTTGAGATTGAGATCATCTTTCAATTTTCACTTAACAAGAAATCCATCGTTTTGTATAGCCACTCCCTTGAATAGAAAAGAAAAAGACGTTGTGTCATTTGTTGGATAGAAAGGTTAAATTGTATGCAGTAGGTTCAATTATATCCTGTGTGAAACATTCATATAATTAGCAAGCTATATCATAATTGCTTTCACTGTATAATATTATGTACTTTCAAATATACTTTAAAAACTATAGCCCCCACTAATTGGTATCTAATTTCTTGTAAACAACTTTTAAATGTCGTAATTTATCTCAAATCACGTGTACTAAATAATGCATGAAAAGACAATTTAAGCAATTTAAGTTTCACAAATTATCTCAGCTTTTCCTTGCTGCAAATTTTTTTTACAATGTTACTTTTCTTACGATATTTCTGTTCATGCAAACATGGTGCGGCATGATGTAATAGGAATCACTCTTCCGAATAATTCTACTGGTCTGATTGTAAAAAAAAAACTACGAAAAAACCGAAACAGGGATTAGGAATAATTATAAAATATCTAGTTGGTCATTCCTGTTCTGTATATAGACTCACCGCAATGATCTTCATTGTAGCACCAAGGGTGATCTGAAACAAAAAACGCAGGACTTTAGAACGGTTTTCATGATTTATTTCCTTCATTAAATATGACAAAATTAACATTAACATAACAATTTAAATGTAAGTGATATCTATGGCAAAGTCACCACTGTTTAGTAAATACACTGTACTATGTGTACTAATAAATCTCAGTGTTTCGTTTTGACCGGCTTTTTTCAATTTCGACCGGGATTAAAACCGGTTAAAACCAATTTCAGCCGGTTTAAACAGGTTAAAACCGGGTGATTTAATGGTTTTAACCGGTTAAAACCGGTTGAAATTGATTAGGTTGAAATTGATTTAAACCGGTGGTTTTGACCGGGTGGTTTAAACCATCCGAAACACTGAAATAAATCTGTTATTATACTATCTAAATGATTATAAAATTCACTAAAATTTTTAACGACACCAAATAAGCCTTAAAAATACGAATTTTATTAAAAGCATTTTTTTTCAATCAATAAGCAAATAATGAAGCCAGAACCAATATAGCGGATGACTGATAGTTAGGATTCAATTCCATTAGTACTATTACGATATCCTCGTTAGTATCTGTATTATCAGATTTGACAGATAGTAGTACTTCTCTATCAATGTATAAACGAAAAATGAATTCGCGTGTCATTGTCTACAAACTTATGTACTAACAGTATCGACAGAATACGAACGCACACGTTGAGACAAATCTGCAAATGAGGACGGAAAGTGAGAGAACTTGCGATCACACTTCAGTGTTCGTGAGGGTGAGCACAGCTCGCCTTTTTTACATTGTGGTAGGCAAATGAACAATAGAATCGCAAATTAGACTTTAAGAAAAGAAGCTAAATAAAGCTTTTCATCTGATTGTGAGCTGGTCCGTGCCAGCATCTCTCACTTTACATTGAATTTAAATAAGTACGTGCCTTTTATGTAAGATTCTTCTGACAGAAGCCCCATGCTGGCCCAAAGGCAAAAAGCTGCTTCTTATTAGAAGCGGTTCATTGGATAGCCTAGAATCTTGATATCTTCTTATTTTGTGGATAAATTACTAATGACAGTCGGCAAAGTCGGCTTGTACAGCATGAACATATAAATACTTGGCAACGGGTGGCCTTCATGAGAATACGGAGAAAATCTGTCATTTTCCAGCAGCCAAAAGCTTTTTTGCAGACAAATCGTTATGAAAGCAAAAAAGACATGATTATGAATGAAAGATCGATATCTAATATTTAGTTGCTTTTGGCTGCTATAATGTATTGTCTCGGTGTATAAAAATCTACCCCAAGGAATTTGAATGAACCAGTAACACTTTTTAAAATTGTACGTTCTTATCGTCTTTTGTGGTTGTGTATGATTAATCACCTTCCCGTTGTCTCACGTTGCATGTTTGCGGATTATTTTTTACATTACAGTCTCGCAAACTATTTACTTGCCTTACTGACATAAAAGTGTGCGCATTGGTAATTCCCACATTCCCTAGACTGCGGTAGAGCAGAGCCGGTCTTTGTAAAAGGTGTTACTTATTGTGTTGCGGCTGCAGTAATATGGAATTACAATTATATATGTAAATGAGGTAACATGTGATTTCCCTGTGTGTACATCCAATGCATATCGTGATAAGAAGCTGATGAATTTATCTTAGAGACTTCCTTCGACCAAGTCATCCGTGTGACGTCTGTTGTGTAAACGAAATACTTTTGATGAATGGGAGAATGGGAGCGGTCGACTTCTGAATGTGTTAGCACATGGGTGAATACAATCAATGCCACCTACAGCAACTAACACACGGATTGACACTTCTTATTAGAACCAATTTGAATACATTTTGCCATGTCAGCCTGTACAAACAACGTCATATACTAATAATAATATTTGCTCATTCCTCATGTGAACACCATACATCAAATGTTCAACATTCTTTTCCTGACTTTTAGTCTTCAATTCACTGAGATTGTGCAGAAAAAGTAAAATTGGGTTGGGCAGATTAGCAATGAATTATCCAGACAATTTTTTACCGTGAAATTGTATTGGTGAAAAAACAAATAGGTACACCGACATTTAGCCGTCACCCAATTTACTCTGCATTTGCCACCACAACACTTCCTCGTGGTCGTAGTCTCAATGTTTAGAATGCATTTGCTTGGTGAGCAATAAGTAAGTAAATATCTATGTTCACAGAAGCAATTGAAAAGGACTCACTGCTGCGTGCTCGCTTGACGTATATTTCCTTGGTCCACCCAATTTACATATAAAAACCTGGGAAAGGATGGTAGAATGTCATGTAAAATGTGCGAACACGATTTAGTACTGAAAATATATCTACATATATGTATCTGTATATTAATTTAAATGGAAATACAGTTTCCTATACTACAGCATGCATTAATAATAAATGCACCCACTGATTGTGTGGAGTAATGAAAAACATCTCTTGCACATTTCTAGGATGCTTTAACATTTATGTTCCAATTGAACCATCGTTATATGATATGACTCCACAATAGCATAATTATTATATGGTGCTGGTGAACAGATTGGCTGTGTCCCATTCAGGTTTTGAACGAGTCAGTGAGAAAGTCATAAATGATACCATTAAATTTCAGTGGGTCCTCAGAGACTCGTACAACAGAGATCTGAATCAATATCAAATGGTTGTAACTGTTTTGTGACCATATAATGTACACAGCATGGGGTACTAGATGACGAACTACCAGACCACGTACGAGTAGTAGATGCTTGTGTTTTAAACAGCAGAGGATTATTAAAAATTGTCAAGAGAGAAACAGAGACAGCGAGAACACATCCTTTCATTAAGGAGCAATAATATTATTTTGCCTTTTAAGTAGGAAGCGTTTATTAATCCTTTAATAGTGTTAATTAAGTGTTTCCGAATGACGGAGAGGTACTCCTGAATTATGTTGTGCTTATACATATACCTCTGTTCGTGTACTTCTGCAGCAGACTACCTATTTATAAAGCAGAGCTCATTTAATTAGTTGGAGTTTGACAAAAATCGACTTTCACAGACACGAACGAATGAGTCTTTCAAAAGATCTGTGTGAATTTCTATAGACTTGCACTGTACTCAACTCATGCATATTCCTAAATTAATGAGCAATTTTCTCGACATAAATTTCTACTATTGTCTTGTCTTTTCACTCTTTCAGAATCGAAAGCATATGATGATGTTGATGACTGACCTGGATAACGCTGTCGTGCATCATTTCTCTATTACGCTTTTTTCCGTTGTAAATTTTACACACTTTTAATGCCTGACATCAAACGTTCTGGTATAATCTCGCCATTTAGGCAAATACTTCAGACAGCTCAAGTGTCATTATTTCAATGCGTACGTAAAAATAGTGACTTGTATGGTAATTGACAAAGACCACGCAGGTACCTGCTTGCTCACATGTAAGTACCTAACATAATCTGCGTATCTGGACTATTCGGACTGCAGCAGCATGCGTTGCACAAAGTACTTCGAGTACGTACACCGCTCCACCGGCATGTTTTTTGTCACTTTTTTGTCGAGGGAACACAAATATACAATTATTTTGCCCTGTTGTTGATTTGTAGAGCACTTTCAAGATGTTCGCTACCTCGATCAGAATTCCAATCCAGTTTCCCCTAAACACAGAGGGTAGTTCAAACTGGTGTAGGGCAGATTGTGACGTACATTGATATTCAATGGTGCCCACGACAATCATTTCGCATAAAATTTTCCAAGTCATTTATAAGAAATACATGTTCCACCTAATCAGCATAATCTTATGTATTCACTCCACAATCGCACTGTTGTTATCTACATGTAACAACAATTGATACAATACTCTGTTATTAATATTTGTAAACGTATTTAATTAATTTAGCATATATTTCATTTGTGCAGACTTTCTTCGAAAATGGTAAAATGTCCCCCTTTAACTCGAAATTTTGTTCATTTGATGTTTTCCGCTAAAATTCAGCCTAAAATGGTAATTTGTCCCCGAGAAAAATAACCATAACCTGCACAACACAAATAATAACATCCATAGAAAAAGCGTTCAGGGTGACCTTTTTAGGGCAAAGGGGGGACAAATTACCATTTTAGCCGGATCTTTAGCGGAAAACATAAAATGAACAAAATTTCTGTTAAGTTCAAGGGAAATGTTTTACCATTTTAGAGGAAAGTATACACAAATGAAATATCAGCTAAATTAGCTTACCTTTACAGATATTTCTAAATCTGTTTTAATGGACATGTTTCATGAATAAAATTGTTTGTTTGCAAATTACACGGGAAGACATAATAGTGTAACAGTGGGAGCATTGTTTTGTGCACCTTGAGCTTCTATAATTAGAGCATTCCTTTTCTTGTCACATTAACACAACGAAAACCCATTTTCTTAATGTCTCTCAAGAGTTTCCATTAGCCATTCCATATTTTCGTCTTGCCTATATATAGTAGTCAGTAACACATTCGAGCAAAAGAAGTTCATGTTCATGAAGTGCATTATTGTATCCCTATAAGCAGAGGATAGTGATGGCTACTACCGTCCTTTAACCATATAGAGTTATTATTGTACTTCCATTGGAATTACGAGTAACCCTGCAATCCGTCATAATATTATTTACACGAGAATACGAGTCTGGGACAATTCGCAGAGCAGCGCTGTGCAGTTGACAGAAGCGTTGAAGTGCTAACGGACTCTGTACTCGTTTTTTAATGTTTGATGTGTGTAGCTGGTAATGTAATGATGAATTAGTATTCAATGTCAGTTGACTTCCTAAGCATCTGCGAACTCAAGACGACGGAATGATACGCTAATAGATTTGTAAGCAAACATCCGAAATTTACTTTTGTTTGACAATCCCTGATTGTTGCCAATAATAATAAATGCTGTCACAAACAACAAAGTCGTATTGTAAATGGAAGGCTGCCTTGGGGCAATAGATTCCATGGACAGTCAATGCTTTGCATACATACATTCTATAAGGCTATATACCTATATAGTAATAAGTAGAAAATGAATTGCCTCCAAGTCAACCTACAGCAGCTTCTAATTGTAGTAAGAGTAAAAGAGTATGCGTGCCAGTAAACTGAATATTTCCAATCTGTCTACCTGCCTTCTTTTTAACACAGAGACACAAGTCTTTTAAAAATTTAACATTTGAATGCAAATGGATACGAACTTCAAGCCTTTTGCGCTGAATTTTTAGCGGAGATTAGCCCATTGTTCTGTAGATTAGCGCTGCCTTTCGCTAAGACAGTGAGAAGATGCTGCTGTTTTATGATAGCAAAATAATTGTAATATGCAAATGGTAATTAGAAGTGAGTATTTACGACTTAAGTGTTTCTTGCCGTACCGCTAAATTTTCCAAGTCTTGGATGAATATTCATAATTGTTCCGAGGCGGTGGCATTCATGATATTTTAAGATTAACACAGCTCTATCCTAAATTATTATTACCTTCTCTAATATTAACCCGTAAAATTATAGAACTGATATTCTTGCCATGTGCATATGAAAAAATGGAAACTAGGCAAGAACTATTGTGGCTGGTAAGTAATGGTATATTATATTATATTTAGATTGAAACTAAAATCTTTTCGATTAACACTGCTATCAGTGCTATTCAATCATGTGAGTTATTTGAAGATACGAGATGTAGTACTGCTTAAAAGAATTAATTGGTTCCGCGGACATTTTTAATTAACACGTGTATTTCTCGGCATGCTTTACTGATTTGCTTAACCTCTTTCTCTAATTATATCAATTACCAGTCGTTTGTGTGCACGGCAATTTGAATACTAAATTAAAGAACACCATTAATTCGACATGTAGACAACAAAATTTGTTCTGGAATTTCACAAGTCATAATTCACAAGTTCGACCTTATTATTTGGAAACTAATTATTTAAATTTCGTGTATACAAAAACCTTTGAATTTTTGCAGAAATGCAATATTTTGCTACAATACTATTTGCAATGATATTGCCACTGTATCATAACTTCATCAAAAGCAAGGGAGCTAAAGGATTGCGTATGATAGAAATGTGTATTGTTTAATGATATGAATAAAGCAATCTATTGAAATGCAAAATCTTTAGACTTCGTTGAGTGGGGAGACAAAAGTTGATTGGATGTGGTGTCTGGATGCTCGACTGATGCTAATGGAGAAGAGTAATTACTATCAAGAGTGACTATATTAATAAATGTACATGCCAATTAATTTTTAAAGTCTGAGCAGTGAGTTTGGATCAATAAAAAGTAGTAAGTAGTTACTGGATGTACTGTTTGACCTTTACATTTCTGGAACACATTTACAGCGAGAGAATACATGCATCATTGATTAAATACAATTAACTTAAATGAGAGAGAGAGAGAGAGAGCGTTGAATTGGAGGCTGAAATTAAGGGACAATTGTCCTCTGATTAATTCAGAGTTTTAGATTCGCCTTCGTTTTGCCCAGGCATCAGGACAGATGCGAGTAATGAGATGGCATAATTTTTTTCCATTATTACGTACTACAATATTATAATCATGGTCTCTTCTGTTACCGAATCAAATAGCTGTAGAGAGCGTTCTGCAGGAATAAGCGCAAGTGATACTAAACTGCAATAAACTGCTTATATCCTCATAAGAAACCCGACCACATGAATTCAAGCGAAAGTAATAGAAATGTCATGTCACAAAAGCAAAACATGGAACGTGATTTTTATACTCACCATCGGATGCAGCATCCGTTGTGTGCATTGACCAGAGGAACATCAACGTGAAAATGTGGAAAGCCATGAATTTGAATCTATTTCCACACATTTTTCAGTCCTTTTGTTTAAAATTCGTTGTAGGTTAAGTTTATTACAAGGTACTTCACTCCGCCAAAAGTCTCTGAAATAGAATGAATTACATGCATTACTTAGATGCATTTAATTAGTGTAATATAAAATTATGTGAGCTGAAACAATGTTTTAATAATACTAATGGCGCAGCCCGATATAAGGAAAGGATTGTATTTGTTTTGTATAATATTCTGTAAGCGTTCAAACATTATGAGTAATGATTACCATTAGACAACAAAGTAAGTTGTTTATCTTTTCGTCTGATAAGGAAAAGTGTCATAATGGAGAAACTGGAGAACGTACAGGTTCTATCAGAAATTGTTTCTAGCTCTTGTGTTACTTAATTCATACCGAATCGACGGAGTGTTAAATATATGTATTGAGTTGACGGCTGAAGCTTTCATAAGATAGCTGCTTCAACCACCAGAGGAGATACTATTCATAAAGAATCAAAACAGAAACAAAGGGCCCGGCCAGCAAATAGCTTGTAACGTGATTGCAGCCGATGACAATATGCTCCTGATGACAAGATTCGTCTTTGAAAAGAGCCGAAATCCTAAAGATGTCACAGCAATCTTGTAAAACTTATCACCGCAGATAGTATTCATTAAAATGTTGTAGATCTGTGTATTTCTCCTTCATTAGGTCTTCACTACGTGTTTCAAACAAAATCTTTAGTAAGACTTATTAAAGATAAATGATTGTTATTGTGTGTATTAGTGCAAATTTAATTATCCTTTGAAATGTACCGCATTTAATTGCGAAAACTGTTAAATGTTTTCTGGGGAAAATATTATGAGAGATAGATTGACATTGACATGACATGTGACATGAGGTTCATTGGTTATAGTGACGTACGATAGATAATAGTTAACCCTTCCGTGATGAGATTGTGTAAGTTGTAAAGACGACCTTCGCATTTCTCATTCATTTCTATTGCTTAAGCTCAAACACCAAACACTCAATTTTCGGGTCCAAGGGTCTCCGATGATTTACTACCGCATTTCTCCCTTGGTTAGAGATATTTTGTCAATAAAAAAAATCACAGTGGAAAATTCTTTGAAATACTGTATAAAGTATGAGTTTGTTTTTAAAATGTATGTACCGTATTGTTTTATAAAGGGAATGGAGAACAAATAGCAAACGTATATGTAGCAACAATGACTTAATAAAGCTGAGCAACTAATTTACATTTCCTACATTAAAGCCTGCATTAACTCTATTTTAACCGAGCACGCAGTCACAACGTTGTGGTTGAATGTCAGACAAGACGGACAATGGAAATTCCCCCGCAAATTCCACTTGTCAACTTGTCACTTTTGTGAAAATGCTATCGTGACGGAGAATCATTTATGTATTTTTAGCTAAGTGCCCTATACCCTATATCTGTTCTCATTGTTTTCCTTTAAACGTAACAGTTGAATTGCTTGTCCAAACTCACTATTGTTGCGTAATACGCATTATGCAAAAATACAGCTACTGGTATCCTTATGACCAACTTTGAATATATGTAGCGTACTACGATGCATTCTTTAGGATTTACATATATAAATACATTCAGAAATAAACTAAAGCACCGAGTACCGAGTTAGATATTTAAATGTAGTAGGTAATGTAATTCCCATTAGTGAACTTCCCTGTTCATTGAAATACCTGGATAAATGTTGACAAGATTGTTTAAAGGAAGAATAAAGGAATTCCATTGAAATCAGATTGACCATGATAATGGGAATTGTACATAAGACGAGAGTACCATACGCGATACACAATGTAATCTGTACATTCTATGCGCGACATGCTGAACTTGAATTAGAATGTGAAAAATATTTAGGGATTTCTCATTGTGTACAATCAGGAATGATTTGTGACGAGTAAACAATTACGTTCGTGTAAACTGTAAATGAATAGGTTAGGGCTGCTAAGTGTAGGTTAGTTCTTCTGGTAGTCGAACTTCTGTGTACTACAATAGGGAGCTTGAAAAAACTGGTTGATTGAGCTGATGTGCAAATGGTGAATACTGTGGACAAGACAAATGCAAACTCATTTCCAACAAGACTTGCACAAACAAATTAACTCTATCTTTTCTGTTGTAGTGAACCCGCAGATCAAACGAGAGGGAGTGTGCTCTCTTTTATTCATGTATAAAAGTGCGTGTTATCATATCACATATAATTGAGTCCCCTCCTCTGCCTTTACACAATGCACCGGCTTCTGTACACCGTGCCTAGCAATAGACACTCTTATTATTATTGCACCGTACAATTATTTACTTCATTTTGTGAACGTCGGTCTGAAAGCATTCTCCGAGACCTTCTTCTTCCTTCAGTCCCTTAATGTTTATTTAATAAAATATTCTGATAATCTTTCACAGTCCTGGTTTAATTAATGTTTACTTTTAATTGCTTGTGTAACATTCAATGAAAGTTGTGTTAATCTTTGACCTTTTTAATTACCACCATTAATTATTTACTTTAAGACCTACTTAGAAACCTTCTGTGGTGGTCAAAGTGTTAAGGAAAACTACAAAATATTAAATATATACTACATACAACAGTTAAAAATACAAAGAATCATATTCTGACTCATGTGGAATTTATTCTAACTGCATAACCATACGAAGTAACTCGTTAGGTATTTAATCTATAGTCAATTATGCTGTAAATATTATATACTTACTACAAAAGAAATATGATGATGCAGCACGAGTTCGCAGTGTCAAGAACATGAATGCCTACAGTATAAATATTAAATATGACTAAAGGGGATGCAATTGAAGCACGCAATGTTTCTAGATAATTTACACTGCACAAAAAATCGTTTTCATGACATACATAAAAATATGTAGATACTACTAACATTGCTAACCATATGCTAGCAATGGTTGATTTGGTGTAATTAATGTGGTTACTAATGTTTTTTCGGTAGCACTGTACAATTGAGTCTAGAGAGTCAATGAGCATGAAATGAGTGAAGGACCTCGTTTCGTCCCTGCAGTTGTAATGTTATTATACGCTGAGGTGCAAGAGCATTTGCATGTATTTAAATTGAAGTGCGTTCGTTGGGATTGAGAACAAAATTCTTTCATTGGCAATACAGGCCAATTACTGAAATAATTACGGCTTATGGTATTTAATACAGGTTATTCACATTCTTAAATGCGTGAGTTGGCAGCAGAGATATTCTGATACTTGGATTTGCATGTTTACATCCATGTACTTTAAAGCAGCCATCCATTTATCTATCTATGAATTGTGCTTATCGCAACTAAGGTGTTGTATCTCCACCAAATAAACATGTGCTCTCTGACAAATGCGAGTACATTGCAAAATTGCATTACTACTCTTGCTTTTTAAAAGTACATAAGTATACCTATGAATGTAACCAGCTACACTGCCAGCAGCAAAATTACCGTTACAACATTATGAAGCTTCCAGTTTCTTAATTCGTTGGTATAAGTGCATTTATGTTAATTGAACTGACTTGTAGAGACGTGTAGCCTTTTGGAGGGAAGCAAAAACATCTATTATCTTTTGGCGTAAAAGTGGATATAGTTTGACAATTTGTGCAAATAATAATGCAGTCTCACATGCTACTAAAACAAACAAATAGTAAGTGGCTACTACTTTTTCTGACCAGTCTGCATCTGGAATGGTCGACTACAATAATATTATACCCTGTAATCAATGTCAAGGAATCGTTTACATTTACACGAGATTTATTTCCATTGAATAACTAATTGCATGTGCTCACTTTTATACACTTAATAATATATGGTTGTTCTTTCCGCCCAATGATTGACTGACGGGACATAAAAATGCACAGTAATAGTAATTTTATTTACACTGAAATAATAATGCATCCAATACATTAGACAACATTCTACCAAATACATCTGTCAGTTAATATATTTTTAACATAGGATGAGTTGATTAACCGACAAAAATGGGTAAATATTTTTAAAGTCCTCTCCCTTCCTTAATGAAGAAAAAATTCGTATGCAAAGGCTAATCAATTTTATGCACATCAATTACCTATTGAAAACGCTTAATAAATTCCATTATCAGTATTGCCATGAGATTATAATGCTTAGAATTGCTATCATTTTCATTAACACAAATTCACCATCAGGAGTTCTTAAATAATTCACGCAATATTCACACTTTTTACATTACATGGAATAACATCTAATGAATGAACCAGCATGAGTACAAATTGCATTCGTATGTCAGTTTTTGTTTCCTAGTGTTTAGAAACTGTACATATACGAAAAAAGATACAATTGTAAAAAATATAATATTGTGCATTGTAATGCACATGAATGCAAATTAAAATGCAATTATACTGAACATAGAAAGAAATGTGGAAAGGCTGAATCAAGATCGATGCAAATTGTTGGGGTGGAGGTAAAGTGCATTCTCTGATATCTCCAAAAGATTGAAACTATAGCATTTTATTTAGTTGCGCTTGTATTCAAGTGCACAAGAACGTGACAGTGCACATTGATATAAAGATGCAATGTCTCGTACATTGCCTATAAATTGCAATGCACCTTTTCAAGTCTTTCTTTGGTTGCATGGACTTATAAAGTTGTTGAAGTAATTGATTATTGTTGTATTTTCTTTGGGGCGTATTTACAATTAAATTTTGTAAAAGTGAATTGCTCTGCAAGTTCACGTGCTAAGTAAATAATAATATTGAGTTTCTTTGCATTGCCACTTGAATTCAATGTAAAAAAATGCAATGGCATTGATTATGACGTGGTGGTGCACTATTTAAGACTTGCGAATAACTCAAACAAATAAATGAAAGGAATGGGGTGAGCACGAGAAAGAGTTTAAGGAATGACTGACTTTGTTGTGTGTCGTGTCACTCACAACAAGCAGTGATATACATTTTCGGTGAGCTTGATGAATTTATCTGCACCACTACGATTCTCTGTGCCCTTCACTAAAAAATGTTTGTGACACATTGCTGTTTGCCACAGCATTTATCATTCTCCTACACTGCACGATATAAGGCATAAAGCGTCAATATTTTGTCAACGTGCATCCAATGGGAAGTAATCGTACTCCGTAGGTGTGTATGTACATACGGAGACAGTGACAGCGGACACCTAAGCTGGAGACATTTTTTAAATTACTTAATATAGCAATAAACAAAGAGTAAACAGGTTAACTTCCACGATGAACTTGAAGCACATGCTTTTTCATTGAGCGCTAAAGTGCCTATGGCCTATTACAATGCATTGCTTCTACCACATTAGTTATATAACTTACAATTAACAACTGCTTTTCAAAGTATTTGCATTTCTACATGATAATAGATTAATGTCTCATTCACTCACTTCATGATTACACAAGGAACAGTGCGAGCGAATGAATACTCGCAGAGTGCAGTGCGTCACGTCAAAACAATGCTTGTCTACAATTCGAAAAGGGAGAGTGAATGGGGATACTTGTACTGTGTAAGTGCTATAGGTATAAGAAATGGATTAATAGTTGAATGTAGCGGACAGGTGAGTTAGTGACAGGATCGTCCCATCCTGTCATGCGTGTCTTTCTGCCTTGTCTGCTTCACTGCCTCAAAACGATTTCCCATCCATTATGCAACAGAGGAAGATAAATTTATATATACTTATATTATTACTAACTAGAAGGTACATACACTAACTATTTACTATTTGTTGAGTATATTTAAAATCTGTTGGTTGTGTCCATGTCAGGGAAGAATAATGATACACGTCAAACAGTTTTGTCTTGTTCTTCCAATATTGATCATGAATTCTCTTCTGCCACTCATTGTCAGTTGGTTTAGTCCCTTGACATTTACATCTTCATTGTCTGCTTACTATTCAGTAGCAACAATTTTGTTTTTAAAAAAATTTAAATTCAATCATTGGGTTTTCACGTACGTAATACGTAATCACTTAATTATAGGTGTGTAAAAATCTAAATCATAAAGATTTAAAAAAAGCATTGTTGAGTAGAAAAAATATTGGTTTAGATACGGTTTTACTAAACCCAAGAGAATCTGATAAAAAATACAAGCCTCCCACTCTCACTGTTCATAATGTCTTATATAAGGGCATGAGTTTTTGACTAGATCCTTTGTTTATGGATTCCGTGTTGCCGTTGAAAGAGTTCTTGTAAGACGTCATGTGCAAGTGCTAGAAATACAAATGAGACAAGAGAGGTAACCTTAGCCTAGGTCATGCGGTGGCACACTGATAGATTTATCAAGTCAACGGGGCCAATATCATTTCATGACACGACACACGCAGAGAACAAGAGCATAATGAAGTATTTACATGACACAAGAAAACATGACCGCAATAATGTTGTTGCCTCACTTATCAACTTAGAAAATTGCACACAGCAAAGACAATGCTCATTGAAGACTGAAGAGCGAAAAGTAGAGAAGGAGGAAACCAGACCGCAAGGCACAATTTTAGGAATTGCATTCGACCAACGTCTCAAGATTATAATAATGTATCATTCGTTGTCTGTCCGTCTCTCCTCATCATGTCATTTAACCTCAACTTTTACTTTTACACAGATTCGCATGCCGCACAATATCACATCTTAACGATATTTCCATTTTCCGCTTTAATATTGAATCTTACGAAATAAATCGGCCATGTAAACGAGCCAACACAGAGATTATCGAGGGAAATGAACCACTTATCTTTAAATCACGTACTTTCAAATATTAGCTGCATTTTAAAACATAAATGATATTCAATTCAATGCAATGATTGCATTGTTGCAGACGAGATTTATGGATTTTGCCACAGGCAGAAGAGATTATTTATATTCGCCTTAAGATTGTGTGCAGATGTAGTTGTACTGTTACGCAATGAGGACTGTGTGTCTCTGCTGCACGATACATAGAGCTCGTTTATTAGTAGTATGTATTTCGGTCGACTCCAATGTCTCGCCTTGCTTGTGCACCTATAAAATGCTTGAGTATGTAAGGGGACAATAAATACATACATAAGAACATGAGTACGGTACGTTTAACTTTACGCTTAGGTAACATAAATAGACGTTAGATAAATTGCTACTTATTCTCCTGCTCGTAAAAAATGGATGAGCTGTTGCTCGAGAATGTTTGGGGGGACCGAAATAAATAGGCTGCATTATTAAATAGAACTCTTGTGGAAATTGTTCACACTGTGATATAATATATAGGGAAGGATGTATCGCAAAGCGGACAAACGTAGGACAGATGCTACATACAAAAAAGCGGCGAATTATTTGTACACACATTTACCTTTATTTGTCATTTCATTCGATGATGCGGTTTTTTATTATGTCTGCAAATAAAGATACACTCTGGAGCAGGGGAAGCTGAAAGAGCCCGACTTTTTACCTGAGCTTGTGCGGTTTGCTTCATACCGGTTCATACCAAATTAGTTCCAGATTTTCTGACATACGCTAACTAAGTGTAGACAGCATGATACCTACTTTGTGCGAAACCATTTATTACAATAGGAGTTTTTATATTTTGTATTTCAAGACCACGAGTACCTACTACAACTACCTACGTACCTGTACAACAGGTATGTAAATAATTACAGAGTGTGTGCGTTCAGGTATTGTATGTAATTTATAACGACAATGTATGTGACGAAGCAATTCTAAAAATAAGTCGTTGTACTGCTGCGCGCTCTTTTTGTATTGTGATCTTGATACGCAATCTATTAAATGGGAGGAAACCGACTAGTTCTTTTTATAGCATCATCTAATCTAAAGTTATCTCAATACCTTAGACGTCTTTGTGTACTGTACGCTATCTGTTCAAAGCTAAACGGACGAGTTCACTCCACTTTTAGTGCGCTCCAGCAAAATGGGAAAGTCCGCTCGGAATCAGTTCATGGAAAAATGAGCTTCGAAGGATACGGCATTTTTTTATTTTAAATATATTCCATTTTTTTAACGAACACGATTAAGAATTATTTCTATGTGAATAATGGAAACCATGCTATGTTTCTACATACATGTTCCGTTTTATTCGCACACAATTAAGAAACAGTACAGTTAAAAATTGCGATGCTATAGCTTTTTACTCTACTCTGCATGCAAATATTTGCTTTAAATAATAGTAAAAATTATAAGATGAATATTTCTTAAATATTTTAATTGTGAATATGAAGCTATGAATTATAAGTGTGGATTATTTGCCCCCTTAGGAGCTCACTTTTCTGTAAGTACCTGCGGGAGCGATCTTTCCGACTTTCCTTTTTTAGAGGACACAAAACCGTGGTGAAAACTTGGCGGAATCCTATCCCTAATGTGTTTTCAGTAGATTTGGCTTGCACAGATCGCACGAGGATGGCACGAACGAGTCTATTTGCCATTGGAAAATCGCTGTGCAGAAGAATTGTAGTTACCTACTTAGCAAGTTTGACTGTTTCAACGAAGTTTGCTAGTATTTGGGATTGGGACTGCTACTCATATTATTTAAGTTTATGCGGTGACTGTAATACAGTCTAGTCTAGACTTTTTAAATATAGCTTTGAAGGCCTGGCTTTTCTCATTGATCACTACTTCACAAATTAGCAGACCTACACAACGTTTGTATATATTTCGCATTTAATTTTAGAAAATTCTCATCAATAATCAGAATGTTGTTTGTTTGTGTAGTATTTGTTCAATTCTCATGACCAAATAAGGGTAGCTCGTATAGAAAGCATGGTACACTAAAATACCCTGACTGCCTCACTTTTAGTTAAATTTATGCACGAAACCGAAAAGAATAATCCAAGTTTACTGTTTTTTTATTGCTTCTAACTTCTTAGCAATGCACTAATTTCTACAGCTGCAGCTACATAAAAATCATTCTGAGACTTGAGATAAAATGCTAAAGTATATTTACAAATTGTGCAGGTATACTTTCCTATACGATTTATTTACATACATTCTAACCCCTGTTTGTTGTGAATTCTCTCCGCCAAAAAGCTAGCTTAGATATTATCTACTAAGTCATAGATAAGATAAGACACCACAGAACATACATATAACAGGTACACAATAGGCGTTCAGATATTCATGGGAATTGGCTTATGTGGAATTTGACATTTTGCCAAATTGTGAATTTGAGCCGACGTTGACTCACTAGGGATTTGCACTACAATGTTAATGGTGAATGCAACGCAACGGTGAATGTGCACTCTAATCAACAAAACTACACCACGAGTCATGTCAACCGTACAATTTTTATCTCCCTGTGTGCATGTACTTATCAAGGAGCCATTACCAAGATTACCGCACAGAGAGCCGGTAGCGTTTACGCACACATTCCAATCTCACCGTTCACCACCTACAAGATTCTCAACAGTGAGTTAATTCTTCTCAACATCGTTTACGGTGGAAATCTCAAGTTTGCTCTGTAGAACAGTGACGTTGAGTCGTCGCTTCGCGTCTCTCTGGAAATTAGATTGATTACTTTACGCTTTTCCTCATGTCGCATTGTTTGACTTGACGACGAACTAAAGTCAACTGGCGAATTTATTGCACTTCTTATTTCTGCAACGCTATCAATTCGCAGTGTTCAATGCATTTTTACTGTGCACTATTGTTAATTACAACAGGCTCAGCTTCTCTTAATTTTATTTTCGGTGTCCCACAGTTTTACACTCAAGAATTAACTACAAGACTACGAATGAACTGAACTCGATGAATCACCAGAACCTCACAAAGGAACGTTAAACATCATGTGTAGGCTTTGTTCTGCGTACGGTTGCTTTCTGTCTCAGCTTGTTTAGTGGCTGCTAACAAGTGGAGGAAATGAGTGTGTTGCTTAATGTGCCATGTACTGCACTTAAACACACATTTAAGTTCTTGCAGTAAAGTATTTAAGACTTGTTGAAAAAGAAGAAAATGAAAAAAAAACTATTACACAACGAATCTCTCAGTAAATCTATTAAATTGCCTTGTCGTATACGTAATGTTCCTTGTGTACGGTACAGACTGTGAGCTGCTGTTGTATTGATTTGTAGCAGAGATCGGAGATTAAATACGTCTGCCATTAAATAAGTCTGTTCATATTTAGACGTACAACGCACGCTGAAGAGATACGGAATAGTAACGGTAATGATGCTTTGTGTTCGGAAATAGTGAATGAAATTTTTAGAAAGCTATTGGCCATTGTCTCTGCATGTGTAATTGACAGTATGTGCACTAGAGTACTATTAGCATAATGACGAAGTGTATGGTGGACGATAGAAATCCGATGGTAATGTCGGTCAGAGGAAAATGCGTGCAGGACAGAGGAGCCATTAGCTATAAATACTCTAGAAATCAAAGGATGAAATCAAGTGAATAGAGAAATTTATAAATTAAATAATTAAATTGCATTTTGCAATGACAAGAGAATATTTCACGGTGTCTACCAGCTGGTTAACAAGCTGGACTACTTTGTTAGAATCAGACTGCATGCGAACGCATTATAGTCGTCACAGCCACCTGCCAGTCTGAGATTCAAAGAAGTTTCAGCTACCTGAGAAGCATTCATTTTCACTCTTCTTACGTCACTGCCTACAAGATCCAAGTAATCATTAACTACCTTGCTGAGTTAAAATGTGTTCCTAGTATTACTGATATGAGCATGCAGCCACAACTGGTAGAAACTACATCCACTTGGCTTGGTTGGCTTTTCGTTGGATCTCAGATGCGTATATTACGTTTTTTAAATAAATTTGCGGCATTACATCAGCATAATGCGTCTCTGGTATGTAAATAGGTACACACATGTAAACCAAGGAGACAAACATAAATGTTTATAGTAAACGTACTCACTCACATGACCATGATTACACTTGTATGATCACAAAGAGTCACTAACCTACTAAACTTACTCACCACATCACTAAAATAAGTGGATGTTGGTTTAGATTGTGACAATTGTCTATTTGTCAAAAGGATTCACAAATGTGACTGATTGTGAGTGTTGTGAACTAACGTTGTTTTAATGTGTCTGCCAATGAAACTTTATGACATTTCATATTTTTAGTAATGTTTTTGTGTTGATTGGCAGCTGTCATTGAAAATAATTTTGAGTCTGTTCTCCACACTTGGAACAGATTAAATGGGATTAATAAGTGGGTGTGAGGAGTAAGGCAGGAAGCTTATAACAATTACTTACAATACAATTCCACGTTTATTTATGACAGCAGCAGAGCGGTGCGTGGAATCCAATCAGTCATGTGCTTTATATGCTTATGTAGGCTACAACCACATAGAGACTATAAATTACATAACATTTACAATTGGTTCAACATTTTTAATGCTCATTGTCCTATTGTGGAGTCGGGTCAAACTAAACCTACTATCGGTATAAGCTAGGAATATTGTTCTAATTGTAAAATTTTACATGTCACGGCTAAAAGCGTCATAAATAAGACAATCTGATGTCACTGTGTCTATTTATATCAGTGGCGTGGGCAGGGGATTCTACGGGTGCTACCCCCCTTAACATTAGAATAGTGTAATTGTGTGTTATGTAAGGATCAATTCAAAATTTAAAATACAAATGACAGAAAATAATTTTATAAACAGTAAATTACCTGGAGATTGGAGACGCCGTGCCAAGTTCCAACCACAAGTGAATGGAAGCTATCACAAATATAGATTTGCTTTGACTGAAAAATCTTTGGGGTAATGTTCAGCCACGTAATAGACTTGTCTCTCACAGCAGGAAGATAAGATTGGAAGTCATTGGAATCCACAGAGTGTGCGGGCAATTATTTACGCGTAGCTTAACTTTTTTAAACTTTATCGAAGTAGGTTAAAAAACAGTTTCGGCTTCACTTTTACCCTAATATTTAACTGACTGTCTACTGTACATACAAAGTGCATACAATAAGTAGCTATTACAATTGTAAATTAGTTACATTCGTTTATCTTTATGTACATGGGCTCTTTATTTTTCTTCACCGTAAAATCTTATCGGAAGCACTCGATTCCAAAGTATAGAGTTTGTATACGTACGTACGCTTCTTTGTGTTTATTGACTTGCTATTATCAACATGTGTTTCGGAGCGGAGTGCAGCAGTGACTGTGTGGAAATGAAACAAATTAGGTTTTACATTGGTAAGTAGATTACGTGGCTTTGTTACACTGTATCATCTTTTGTAGTTACTTGTCCAACCGGATTATAGTTTGTTGTCCCTATTTAGATTCGTAATGCTTACGAGCAGTTTAAGGGTTAACCAGAAATAACTCGATTGATAAAAAAGCCTGCTTCAAATTTTCAATATTAATGCTTGTAAAATGTGGGAAATAATAAATGTAATAAAAATTTGAATCAGTTCATAGAATTTCTACAAAGAGTCACATACAAGTTATAGGGATTTCTATATAATATTACGTAAGAAAATTAATTAAATGGTCTTCTTTATTTTGTGAAAAGCTTCGTAAAGGGATTATAGGGGAATAAAGGATGAAATGAATGGAATTGAATACGGGCTTTGTGTTAGCGGGCAGGAGAGGGATGCTGCAGGAAGAAAGGATTCAGTTGAACTGACAGAGCACCGTGGACACAGATCCCTTTTCTTATGAGTGAACAACAAAGGACGCGATGAGAGTGGAGGAGACAGTGCACAAGGAGAATTGCTCTGTGAGTGAGACTGGGAGCACCAGATGAGAAGTGAGACTTTAACTTGTATCAGAAATGAGACTCTCGTCCTGATTCACAGAAGAAGCTTCAACGTTAAACTCCACTTCGAGGTACAAGTGTTTCAGAGTAGTTCGAGTGTACAGGCAGTGCAATGGTTCGTATAGTAAGTAGCTTACAATTGCAGCAAGTGGATGATGTCGAACGGCAGAAAACTATTCTATCTCTCCCGCAGTGTAAGTTGAGTCTCATTCGTTTCCTTTCAGTTTCGCATCACGTAACGCCTAATGTCCTGCTCTAGTCAACTCTCCACTACTTGCCCTTTACTAAACACGGATCACTTCCACACCAGGCATCAAACATGGACAATTTTGAGATCCTATATCCTTCAGACTCAAAAATTATTTTCTACTGTTGTTTCAGCTCTTACAAATCTCAACGATTCTGTCACTGTTTGCACATTACTTCAAGTTGCTACTAGACTGGACAAATAACACGATGTATTCTCTACGTGCTGTTGTTCACAATATTTTGACGTTGATATCGTTTACAATGAGGTATCTGTATTATCTGTAGTAGTGGGCACTTTTGAAGAGAGGCAATTAAAACGCGGAGGATACTAAACAATATCATCTAACAGTCAATGTCAAGTGTTTGTATATTTATTGTCACAATTTCTTCATTTGTGTTAATTTTGCATTTACCAACAAATATTTAACATGCGTATTATTAGTGTTGGTATATTTTTGTCATGTACATAATCGCGATTTTTACAGTCCCAATTTTATCCAGACCATTAAAAGAATCGACCCTGACCTTGATCACAAGATAATGCGAGACGAGTCACCAGTAGCCGTTTTTATGGCTTACTTTGCGCTCAACGATCACATACTAAACACTAATTTATTAGCTATCTATTAACACGAGTGAGTACACGTCTGCATTGGCGTAGATGGAGAGAAGCGACGTGATGGTATGCGAGATAGGAAATCTGTTAAGACAAAGCCTAATGAATTATGAATGGCTGTGGAGGTGCATTGAATATTTCTATTCATGCGAATACGTTAACAGTTCATCCTTATTCATATATTTATGATCTCACGCTAGCATTAAGGCTTAATAATGATTTCATTAATGTATTATGTATTATTATGTTAAAAGGATTGATCTCTTGGTATAATTCTCGCACTTTTAGAGACTGACAAAAATTCTAAAGGACAACAACAGCACTTTCACATTTTATTGTATAGAAACTGTGAGAAGTAATAATTCTATGTATAATATCCTACTTAAACATAAACGGAGGATGCTACTATACAGGATACAGAAATAATCTGAGGGACAATTACTATAAACTGTGTCTGGGTGAGTGGCGATGCAAATGAAGTCTCATCTCCAAGTTTATTATTACCTACAGTGTTACACTTCCCACCACAACTCCCTTCCAGTCAACTCCACTTGGCAAATGCTGCGCCAAAATGTTTTATTGCAATTTGCAGTCACTGTATCCAACATGCTAAACTATAAAGAGAGATTTAATGTGTTGTTGTGTGTGCACAAATACAAAAGCAGAGTCAAGGCGAGAGCAAGCGAATTGCGATTACTCAGACGTTTCCTACAAACTATAAAGAGCAGTTCACGAAAGGATATTTCCACATTTGACTCTCTCGTTAGTTGTGATGGTCTCTTGCGTGAAGATTCCTTTCCTACTGTTCACACTGCCTGGCTTATATTAATTTCATTAAATCCCATACAATATCGTAACATACGGATAAATGTACTAACATAAATACAACAACAGTGTGGGTTTTTTATTAGCGAACGCTAGAAATGATGTACACGAAATATTTGGTACTTATGATTGCGTGCAAATTGCGTAAATCGTTGCACTTGACTTCCCATCCTTTTTGGTTGATTTCTGTTCATTCAATGAAGTTCACACAAAAGCACTTCCCATACAACGCTTTTAGTCCGCCTAATTGACAGTGTGGGCAACCACAACTAATAATATAACATGGACGTCAAATTGGAATTCTCTATTAACAATAAGTCTCGTTTTAATTTGGAGAATTCTTCTTCCATCGTGTAACTTTTTTAAATTGATTTCTAGAAGCTGCCTTTTGAAGCGTTGATATATAACACAAGAACCTCTTTGTTAAAAATTGGAGCAATAATATGCATACGGTTCAGATCGCAACAGATTTGCACATCAAACAGTGAGAACATATAAATACATGTAAGCAGAGTAAAGCTGGTGTTGTGTCTGCTGTCTCATTTTCTCCTGCTTACTTTGTATAATATTTTCAGTACAGAGTTTGATGAATTTAGAGCACGAGTACAAATCTATTACGCAATACAATCTATGAGCCGCTTTAAATTATGGAATTACTCTCGTATCTAATTATATTTAACTTGGACGCTTCTGCATAATGTGCACCGGGATGGAACGAGTATTTAGCACGGTAACTGCAGCAGATGATTCAAATGAGACCCCAATCGAGTTCACTCTCTTCTCTGGTTTACTATAACACTCACTTAGTCTTCACTAGATGCACTACTTACATTCGCAACGGTGACGGGTACGCTACGTATGCTGTTTTCAAATTGTGTCGCAATCAGTTCCTTTGACGCTCCGATCTTGGAATTCGATCGATCAATGAACCACAAGTGTATTTTTAAGTAGAGCCGGTCAATTTTTCGAAATAAAACTGCTTTTACTTCGGTGAAGAGAGCGTTTATTTTCTGTTCAGAGGAAGAGAGACTGGGATGGACAATGAAATGAATTCGTGTCACGAGCAGAGACGACAAGACTGACTGAATTTGCTTGAGTGACTGACAGACGAGAGACAAGACACGACAGAAGCAAGCGAGTGCACAGAGAAGGTGGTGGAGGGAATTTTCCTCGATTTTCTTGTTGCTCACCTAATGATGTACCAGTCATCAATGCTTATACGGCTCTAAATGCAAAATACAATGCTCGAATAAGGTGCACGCACTGCACAGTGTACTTACTACTGGTGGTGGTGGTGGTGGTGGTGGTGGTGGTGGTGGTAAGTAGTAAGTAGTAAGAAGTAAGGTAGTAGTGCTATGTACTAACTCATTCTTAGGCGATTTGTTGATAGCGCATTGTGCTGTTCACTGTTGTCTTCTCTTCTATGGCGTTACAATGCATTTGGTCATTGAAGGAGCTAGTGAGTCTATTATAGCACAAGTGGCCCTTTGAATAATGCATCCATGGGAAAAGAAAATCTAATGAAAAATTATACTAATGCTTGCCTATGCCATATTATAGTACGTGGTAAAATACTGGGTATGCATTTACATGCAGCTGGTTGCTTGGAAGTTGGCTCTAAAGGACTCTACCGCATTTAGTCAGCATAGGGCACAAGACAAGATGAATGAATGGAATTCATGTATTTTGCAGCATAAAAGTGAAGTGAAGCAAAGGAAAGGAAAGCAGCCCGTGAAGAAAAATGAAGGCTTTGACATGGCGTTTGTTGTAAACTCTATGCTTGCCTCAACTTATTATTGTCAATGTTAACGTATGGATACAGCTATAATAATTGATGTGATAGGTATACCTTCAAGTTAAACAGTCTACAGGATCTACACAATCAATCTTGTATTTGTGAGTGTAAATTGTGCCCACCTCATTATCTAAACATTTTATATTATGTCCGTACTAATGTGCAGCGGAGAATTTATAGCACGTGCAGTCCCAATTATTAGAATGCTTGTTACATTTGTAGCTACAACAATGCGGCACGGCAGATAAATACTTTTACATGTGTTTATATGCTATGTTCGCTATTATTTGCTTAATAAATACCAATTATATAATGTTACAGCGAATACCTTGTCCGCATTCGTTTTTGAGCCGAAAAAACTACATGCTAAATAAACATTTGTGATCCAAGAATACACATGAATGACAATGCCAACATGAAAATATGAATAAATTCATGTACCATTGTCAAAATGTTTGCATGAATATAATTAATTACAATTACATTGCAATCCAGAGATGACTAGCATAATCAGATTCTTCCAAAGTACAAATAATTGGGGGTCTTCCAGGAACCACGGAATTTACTGTCATTTTTGCACACAAGCATCCAAGTTTAGACATTGTTTGCAGAAAAGTTAGTGGAAACTTCGTTGAAAGTAATAATTGTACAAAATCAATATGCAACTTCTATTAACCTATAATTGCCATCACAAGCTGACATTTATACAATACTTCAAAATATTATTAATGGAATTCTCTTTCAAATTAGCAATTAATCATCAATTATTTTCAATTCGTAAGGAAATGTGTTAGTAATGCAGCTTGTATAGTAAAAATTACACAATAAAATACAATCGTAATAAGTGAATGAATACTTTATATAAACATGAATGATAACTGAATCGTGCAAATTATTATAATTGTGCAGTTTAACAGTGATTATTTGTGGAACCACCTGTATTACAAGTGTCGTATGAGAGTGAAAGTGTTTGTAACACTTTTCGTATTTATTATTAACCGGTGTATCATACAATTACACAATATGGACATACACGTGTAACCAGCCACCACAGAATTGCCAGTTCGTTTCATCGTTCGGGTCCATTGCATATCCCCAAATACTTTGAACATTGACCATGTGCGTATAAGTTCATATTATACAAGAATACAAGTATTGTGTTAGGGTAGGCAAGGCATGTCGTGTTATGCATGAGATGTGTAGGCTGAACGAGTATAGTATCAATCCACCAAGTACGGACGTCCATACATACATACATATAATTAAAGACAAAGTAAAGTCAAAGTCAACCAGCTATCGTCCGTAAACTACAACTACAAGATCTCCTTCCATTAACTACATTCATGTAGGTTAGAAACAATAGGTCGTATCTGTACATAAATATCTGCTTATAAATGTAAACTGTGCAGATACCATTTATAAACGCTTATCAAGCTTTGTATTTACTAGTTAATTTATTTTTCCATTCTTGATCGTGAACACACTTTATTGGTATAACTATTCTTGTTATTACCTAATTCAAAGAAAATAAATAAATTACAATGTTATGGCTGTACTGTTCTAAATATTTCTTGATAAGGGAAATACTATTTTTGTACATTCATTGTTTTTGTGCTATTCTAATGATTCAACATTAAATTGGGCACATACCCACCAAAAAACCTCTTCTCCAATTAATTTCGACTAAAGGACTGATAAACGTATGTATAACGCAGGTTTTTTTTACCACTGTTGCTAATGCACTTAGGAAAGTAGGCACATGAAGAATAGAAGTTACAGTACAAACTCAGCGAGTAATGCCTCGATTCCATTACGTGCATCAGTTACACTTTGTGTCTTTTCGCTGTCGGTATTGACATTGAGTCTCTGCATGGTGACACCCCTGTACGTAAGTATATACATATGGAAACACCCGGTGTTTGAGTGTTTCGTGTTTCTCAAGTGTTTCAATGGTAAATTGGTAAAAGGGTAAACACAGCAGCAGACATGTGCATTTAGTTGCACCAAAAAGAAATGGAGCACGTCACGACGAGAACTAAGGAAGAGAGGTTTCCCGTCAACAGGATCTTTCGTCTTGTGACCATTCGGCTCTGTGTACCTTACTAATAATAGCAGCTAATATTGAAAGTTATAAGCAGTCAGGGACGCAGCTTAAAAGCTCTCGCCTATTGCTTAGATAAATAATTAATTGCCAACCTAAAGCACTGTGACAGTGCACAGACTTCGGATGTACGGATTTCTCCCTGTTGTGGGTTGAAACTTCTGATAATCAATATAGTTATAGTTAAGTTTCGAGAATTTTGGCCTCCGCCTATCTGTAAATATGTTACACGCACTGGAAATTGAATTCTCACTTTTTATGCACTGATGCTCTCATTTTGTAATTTACGGCGATTAGGATAAGTGACAAAAGCACGTCATTGTATGCACATCATCACCGAAAGTACACGCTCGAATTCGCATGAAACCATCCAGGAACTTGTAGTACCATTAAAACAGAGAACTTTTACTTTACACCTACGACGAGTGCGTCGAGTGCCTTTTGTTTCCTTTCTGAGTACACCAAATGTGTCACTCTCTCTCTCTCACTTTGTGTCTGTGTGCCAGATGCGATACAAGTACAATGTCGTATGGGAAATGCATTGGCTTCAAATGGCAAGTGTGACATGAGTTTTGTCGCGGTATCTCCTCCTAATCGTTTTCAAACGCAGTGCCGAAAAGGGCAAACCTTCTGCACTTTCTGTCATCCTCCACATTAAATCGCTCAAGAAGCATAAAAGCATATATTTCCACTTTTAATGGTTAAAATATGCTTTATAATAGAATATCAATGCTTACTGTGGGTCCATCGAGTAATGGCAATATGTAAATGCCAAAAAAATATACTGAAATAGATTCAGAAACGAAAGTACCTCGCGTTAATGTATATTTAATGGAGTAACACTTGTTCCGTTAAACCATACTTAAGGAGGTTATTGCTTGGAATTTCCGTGTGAAGGAGCAATAATGTGACCCAGTGATCAGTGCTCAGTTTTGACGTGTTGTAAATATAGAATTTATGTTATGTATGACGAAGTGAAGTAATATTTAAAGCTCCAAAATAACCGTTTAACGAAAAATGGGCTACGTACTCTTTGCATTCAAGTTTTATGAAAATATATATTCGTGTATTATTTATGTACTGACTGATAGCATCTTCTGTCCAGAAAACCATAAATAGAATTCTCCTAAATAATTTGCCATGAGACACCTAATTGCCCTTTCACATTTGTATTTTGTTGTCGATGGCTTTACAGGGTCAACGTGTGCTTTAAATTGCACATAATACAGTTTAAAGTATTTTGGTTACGTATTGTTGTTGAATGATGTCGTTGGTCGATAAAAGGAAATTCGTAATTATCATTGAAAAATGTCAAATTTCATTCGAGAATCCTAGTTAATAAATACTGAATATTATGCCAAACATTTTTATTTGCCATTATTTTCATACAATTTGATGATAAATGCAAATATACAAGATGAGGTAATAATTGTCGAAATTACAAATTATATTTCACAGTTTGCAAACTAATTTTACATTGTAAAAGTTGAGACAACCTTGCATATTTTCAAGATGTAATAACATTCCTTCTTATGTTATTAAGACCAATTTACATAGAAAATATTATATTTATAAGCACTTATGTTTCCTCTGTCGAAGTTGCATATTAAAGATCATATCAGAGAATATTTTATGAATGGTTGGTCAATGTTAAAATTTGCATGTATTAGTGGTACACCGAATGGAAGTCAAGAGCGACATTTTATTGACATGACCTTGGAAGCTAAGAATCTCACAAGAATTTGGAAAGAAGTCGACCTGGAAGCCGTCAAGACAGCACTCGAATAGCCATATAAATAGGAATACAATGAGGTGTAAGTGTACGATGACAAATGTAATGCACTTCCTTCCACATAATTATATAATCACATTTGCTATCTACAAATGCGTACACGCACACTCTCTATGATTCTGTGTAAGTACAAATAAGAGGACACCAGGACATGACAGTTACAGTGACTGAACAGAATGACAACAACTGCACGACCCAGCCAAGTCTTTGAATTCGACTTGGAGTGAGAGTGCACGTGTAATAGTAAAAGTATTCTGTGCAGATGAATTTTTATCTCTGTGCAAGTTGCGTTCACAATGCAAAAGTAGTTGAGCTCCTTGATAGGAGATAAGTGTGACGTGACCGTAATAAAATTATGTCTACGACGTTATCGAGTTAACCGGTGCACACTCCTCTGCTACACTATAAAATTAAAAGGAATAGGTAAGTGTGAACGTCGTGTGTCAATCCGTCTGTACTAACGTATATCCCATTTTTAGACTGAGACGTTGGAGCACTCTCACATCCGACATACATCATTAACATCATATCCAAATTATTGCTACCATAATAATGCACCTAAACTATGAACATTTGCACTCGTACTGCTAGCTTAGTAATATCATGAAGAGTGTGCAGAGCTATTAAATTTTTAAAGATTAAGGATGACTACAATTCAACTTTTATTAAATGAATATTCTTACTGTACGAGTATTACGAGTATTTATTTATCAGGAAAAGAGAATTTGCAAGTAGAATGTTATCAGAACCAATAAAAAATCTATTCGAAATTTGATATCTTATTTTATGCAAAATTTACGACTTTCAGAAAATATCCAACAGAAGAGTTTTCCTTCAGCTGAAAAGTACCAGTCTGCATATAAATATTCTCTTCATTCATCATAATCATGAAAAACAGAAAATGCGTTATCCTATCCTATCATGTTAGTGGAACACAAGAAGGTTGAGGAAGACTACACCGAACACTTACCGCTATTAATGAAGGGGAAGCTTTCTGCATAGTACGTTGTCCTATCTCAAATATCTCCTTTGCGGAGACCTATTTTATTCACCACACAAAGTATAGACATAGAATGACAACGCTTTTACCAGACTACCACCTTGTATCAACTCTTAAGGAAACCCTTCAATAAACGCAATTTTAACAACATTTTTGCGTACTATACACAATTATGACATTGTTGTTCTTACGTAGGCGTATGGGTAATGTTGTATTGCATGACGACTGGTGACACCCAACATTGTTGAGGAATAAATAAGTGTAAAAACAGCCCCAAGACTGAGAAAAACACTTCCCATTTCCATTATATTTAAATGATGTTATGTCACAGCTGCCATCTCATAATATAACGATTTTTTACCTGATATTAACCTAAATAAAAAATATATGGGTAAATGTGCTGTCCAGATGTAAAAGCAAAGTCAGTTTTCTATGTTGAACTGATTGACTTTGCGTGTTTATGTGAAGAAGCATTTCTGTGTACCTCATTCTGTTGTTCATATTTGCACAATTATTACGTTTTACCCGTGAGAAATGTTAACTTTCAGATTTTAATGCACCACCTTTAACCACAATTTAAACATACTTGGTTTTACCATAAGTGCATATGGTAACAATGAACCAAAGTTAAATTATAACTCTTAAAGGCATAAACGAATTTGTAATTGAACGATGCAAAGTTCAGGGACGCATTTATGCTTCGCATGACGTGTAGCTGCATACACACTTTCAGTATTGCTTCGTTGTATTTATCATTTCTTGATTGATGGGATATGCTTTTCTGATTTGAACGCTTATCAATTAACAACTTGTGTAGCATGAAGAAATCATGAAAAGTATTTCTTTGATTAAAGAGGTTTAAGCTAGTAAACATAAATATTAATACGCACACAGCAGGCTGTACCAAGTACATATTTCCTTTATTTCCTATCAAAGGATACGGAATAAAAACAAAAACAATCAACTTTACTTTGTATTTACATGTTTAATGTGCAGCGAGGGCGCTTGTACATAGAATATTGCTTTTATAGTTAATTGATATGGCGTTCCATAATGAGCCAGATTAATCAATGGAGTGTGCTGAAGTTAAATGCTTAACCTTGTGTGATGCCAAACCGTTAGTGAATATATAAAAGGTATTGTTTATGATGTGCAGATGATTGTCTGCACCTAATCATTAGTAATTAGTAACTGTATGCGTGTGCAGAGAGCACAGTGTTGAAGGGTGATTAGAATTCGTTAGCAAAAATACTTGGTTTACCACTTTGCATTAAAATGAGACATATTTCTTATAATGGATGTTCCTAATATATTCATCCACGATTAACTAAATACTTTGATGGCTTCTCGAAATTACTTTCATATAAACGTTACGTTTCAATCGTGTTATGTTATACATGAAAAGTACAGAATTACATGCAGGGGCTGTGGAGTGTGAACTTTTGTGTTCAGCTTTATGCCCATTCTTACCTTCAGAGTAAAGACACCTACAACCACATACATAAATACATACATTTAAGTATAAAGTCTGTGTAGATTTGGATTCGCTATTACTACTTAGCAGTGTATTAGACCCTTGTAGCCTACGTACAGCTTAATAATTGATGTTCGAATTAAAGTATTACATCAGAAATGTAACCCCACTAGTAATCATGATGGTGTAAATATCCTCTGTATGTATTCTTTCAGCAAAATGCGCACTGCGTACTTTTAGCTGCAATTCTTTAAAAATATTTTAATGTGAATATAAACCTACTTAATTAATTGTGGTACCTAAATATTAAAACATGATTTGACATTGAATTCTTACGCAATCGTCAATCGTGTGAAAATTAAATACCTCCCTATTGTGTACAATATAAATTCAAAGCCACCTTCTCAATACTCGTAATCATCTAATCGTACACAATTGTTTGCAGAACGAGAATTGTAGAAGAGCAAAGACCACGACCACCGAGACATTTTATTGTATTTACTTGTAATATGTATTTTAGTTAGTTTTTTATGAACATGATATGAACATGATTTTATGAAATTTTTTCAGCAACCTGTAAACATCATGATTGATTAGATAAATGTGGTGCATGCATTGTATAGACTCCTTCGGTCGGCGTACTCACTACTGTCACTACCTCACTTTCAATTATTTCATGCACATAGATTAAACATTATTAACCCAATTCAACTGTAATTATACCTATGTATTACTAGTATTACTAGTACATTAAAAATGCAACGGTTTGGCACAATTTTGTCTTCTTGGTACGGGAAGGGTTAACATGTCAGAATCAAACACCTAAAACAATAGAATGTAAGCCAAACCTATTTATGATTGGATTCACACATCATAATTCGAATTAAGTAACTCAAAATTGCTGTTCAACTTGGAATTGAAATTTAAGTGTTTGGGTTTAGCCCTGGTACTAATTTTGCACAGGAGAGGTTTTTAAGCGTAACAAAAAAACTGTAGGTAAATATATTTGAACCAATGCTTGTGGTATTTGGAATTTGGAATGTATTGCATGAGCTATTGCACATATCCGATAAGAATATCAGAGAATGCACCTGGTGTAGGCAAAGGTTCAATTAAAACGCCGATTTCACATGGTACAGGGTGTACAGACGTAGGCTTTAAGATCTGAATCTAAGGTAGGTAAAGTAATATACCGTGCAATCCATTATTAACCAAATTAGTCAAAGGCAGTTACGGAGACCTATTAATATTTATGAACGCAGAATAAGGCAACATGAACGTAAACTCAAAGTTCCTATAACAATTATTACAGCAATAAAGACAACTGCAGGTAACTTCAAAACATGACGTAACGTATATTATACCCACCTCTACACCTGTTCTAACGTCTTCCGGACTCTAGACTACACAATGATTTTCTTGAGAGGTTGCATCCGCCTTTTCTATTTGAGATGTACCATATTCACCATTTGGAGCCCACGTTGTAAGAATACGCTTCATTCCATTTTGACTTCATAGAGAATGCTACGTCAAATTTGCAAAGTGGACAGGTGTAATAGTGGTGTGCAAATCCCTACAGGCAACTTTACACAATGAGACAGAAATAAATTCAGATGAAATAATTCAAGTATAGATTTAATTTTATTTAAATTCACTACTCTTGGCATACACTTTCTACGAAGGTGTGAATTACATCTCAGTAGCGTATAGTGCAGTGACAACAAATCACTATTGTGTCACATCTTATTCGAAGTGATGAATTTCAGTTGACACATGTACGAAGGCATTGTACAGGGTAAGCATATAATATTCTCCGTCCATTTTATTTAAACTCAAAATGGTGACAAAAAAGTTGGGAATAAAGATAATTTATTTACTTTTATGACAATTTATTTTTGAATAACGGTAAATTATGATATATTATTGGAAAGTACAAGTAAAGATGTGAATTTGTATTTGCTCGCGCTCAGAATGTGGAAATGCTCTTAAATAAAAAATATACGATTTCAATCCATTGTCACAAAAATTTTCAAATGTGCATGTTTTTTTGCAAAATTTAGAGTTTTCAGCAAAACAGAGAGAACCTTATGCTCATCCTGTATATATATCATACATTCTCAAAGGGCAACCAAAGAGTGACTTACTACAAATTGTCTACATAAATATTTTTCTTAAAAATAAAATGAGTTTACACAATAAGTACATGATTTCACTATGTGTGTATAATATTATATCCTTCGATTTGTTTCCATCAATATCTTGCTTCGTCTTCATAATAGTCGATAGTTACTAGGTACGTTATTTTGCTTGTGAACTATTTAACGATACAAGCTCTTAACTACTGCTTACAATTAGCTAGAATAATACTCCTCTTAAAGTCTCTTCTACCGCTTCTTTAAATTGTTTCTGTATATAGTTCATTATTATTACACTTATTGTTAGTAGGAGGTACAAGCGAGTAGACGTACTTTCGTACATAAGTTATATGTATATTATGTATAATGATTGAACTAAAATTGAGTAAATTTACTCGACTAGAAAACTTTCTACTCACAATTGTAAAGTTTTAAATTGGCTAAAAGTATTAGTGAGTACAAACATCACTTGGCAATAGTAGTTGACAAACGACAAAGTGGTAGCAAAGCATTTGATATTGATAGACTTTGTAAGGCAATTGACAGGACGATAGAATACATACATACACTGGTAAACAATGGCGAACTCGAAATCATCTTTTCTACAAATCTATACAAAATAACACATGTGTACATAATTATTGGTTACGTATTGGGCATACGGGTATTCATAATAATTAGGCATACAGAGACACGCAAATAATAGTTGACTTCATCTGATCACACAGTTGACACCAAAGAGTTCAGTTTCACATTGAGATTGGGTGACGAAAGGCTGCATTCAATAAATACACAGCATCAATATAATAATTTATTTTATGATATTGACTTTGCTGCTTTCTTTTCATTCGTACAATGATGGAGCACTAAGACAATTATGTGTCAACGTGTAAGCAGATCAGAGCAGACTATCAGACTATAAAAAAGGCACGATCGCGACTCGATGATGCGCACACTATGTACAGAATACAAACACAAGTAAACAATTGTTACTACACAAAAGGAAAGACACAAAATGGCACAAAGTGCAAAGTCTCTAAACGTAAGTAAGTACAATCTGTCTTTTATACTAATTACAAAAGATGGGGAGAAAGGTGTGGGGTCTTTTGAACTAATGTTGTATGCAACATGCAACCAACCAAGTTGTACTACTAGTCCATTCTTATAATTACGGCTTTCCTAATACATTTTACTTCTAGTACCAACATGGTAACTGCATTTTTATCATGGGATATAATATTACTGCAAACATAACTTTGCAGGAGACTTTAGAAGAGCATGCATCAATTAGTAATTATTGAATACGGTACTGTGTATAAGGTACCTTGATTGGAACGTATCTAACAGTGGAAATAACAATTGTGGAGTCCTTCGTGTGGAAGGACTGATACATGAACGAGTTTTATAAACTATTACAATAGTTATCCCTGAATAAGAATTATTATAATAAATTTCCAAATGATAATTTTGCTGATTTAAATAAGTAATAATATCGAACCGAATAAAATCCATCTTAAATACGGCGACAAAACACCACAAAAGACTATTAAATATTAGGCCACGGAGAAAATATTTTGAACGAGTAAATTATTAAAAATATTGGCATTTTTAGCTCTTCTGTTTCACGTTGCAAATTATGATCTAGAGTAAAGTTTACAGATTATAATTTTGCTGTAACCTCTAAAATGAGGATAGCAAATTGTCACAATAAATAAATGTGGTATCATCGTTAAGATCAAACCCGAATCTCTCTTGGGTTATCTCTTTGCAGTTTCATTGTGCAGTTTAGCTTTTCAGGTTTGTGAATAATAATAGCTAATTAACTCGTATATACGTTAGCGAAAATAACACATTTAGTTTTGAGTGGTACGATTACATAAATACTACACGGTAACAATATATTTAACTCAACTACAGTACGTACCGCTAAACCGCTATGTTACGAACACACATATTCCATTATAGTATATTTATACATATTTGGCAATCGAAAACAAAAGGCAAACCAAAACTATCTTTTTTAAGTTTAATTAAGAGAAATAATATACGCAGTAAGCACTGTATATTCTATTAAGTAAGGCATGTACTACAGCGTATACTATTACACATTAATTATTACACAGGCTTTTATTGCAGGTATTTTTGTCTTATGGTAGGACCATTAGCTGAAGATTGACTCCACATTCACTAATTGCTGTCACTGTTCATATTTAACAAGTAGTCACAAGTAAAATAAATACTGGTTTTGTAGCACAATTACGTCAAAGCAGAAAAAGATTTTTCAGATAATTCAAATTCTAATATCGACTATTAGATATATCATCGTCTTACAATAATTATTCAATCTGATTTCTTAACACTTGATACTTTTCTTTTTCCGATCGACTTTTATCACATGCCCGAGTTATTAAATTCATTCCAAAAATTTCCATAATAATCCTTGTAATTTTACATAGTTATTAGGTTCATACCTGAGTGTCCAACACCTTGTCAATCATTTTCATCCTCAGAAAACCAAAATGATTATTTTTTTTAAATTTAATAAAACAACTAATTCAGAATTCACATTAATTAATTTTAGCTTTGCACCACACAGGACAAAGCTATGTGCATAAAGGCTCCAGCTATAAGCGATACCTTCTTAGAAGACAGGAAAGAAGTAACGTCAAGTTATGCTGCCAGCTGAATATACAGTTTGATACAAGTGAAGACAAAGTAGATTGGCACAAAGTGTTGGAAAACCTAGGTACTTATGCGTGCATTTAAGGCGACAATTTCATTGAGATAAAATGCATTTATACAGGTGAGTGGTTTATTGTTATTGGAAATCGAACGTAAGTAATTTTGGATTCGATCGATTGTGAAATTGTAAAGGGGGAAGTCACAGTTACGTCTCAAAGGATTTTACAAGAGTTTTGTATGATATTTAGAATACGAATGTAAAATGTAAAGTGATAGGGTGGTTTGCCCATTTATCTAACTGCGGTCTTCCCATTAATGAGGATCTCGAAGAATTTCATCCAAAGCACCCGTACCAGGCTTGCGCGGCCCTTGAAGTCGACTACTTTCGAAAGCAACTTCCACTCGTCCAATTTTTGTCATTAAGTCATATTTCTGAAAATAATGAAAGATTCAATTGTTTTAAAAATATGCAAACACAAAATTATCGTTGAAACCCCTACACAGTGATTTTGAAATCACATGAGTGAAAAATTAGTTTTTTAAGAATATAAACATACAAATATGTAAGTAAGTTTAGTTGTTCTAGTGCTAACACTGCATACAAGGAAATCGAACTGAATTTTCAATATAATGTTCTAAAATACGTACTGCTAACCGTAAGTAAGCATACAGCAAGCGAAGCTGTTATAAAAACTGCTATGCTACAGTACGCCAACATCATTACTCAACAATGTGAATGAGGTGAGTAGAAGTAAGAATATGACAAAAGTAGTGAGTACAATAGGTGATCTAGTAATACTTAGACCTTATGCCATTGTCATTAGAGTAGATATTAAACAGAAGACTAATATTTGGAAGTGGAGTAATCAACATAATGATAATTAGTATCATACCTGAGGACGAACAAACTCCTTTGTCTTTGAAGAGTGACCCAAACTTCCTAACGTGGTGAACAAGGTGTCGTACACACTTTTAAGCGCTGCAAATTATAACACGTTTAAGCAACGTAAAAACTATCAGTGCTTCAAACATTTTTACAAAAAGCTTTCCAAAGAGATTTATACCGAGCAGTGAATGCATGCACTACAAATACAGAGAAATTAAACATGTATGGACTGAGAAAGCATTGGACATACTTTTGAGTGTTCGACTAGATGAATTACTATCGCTACTACTGAGAGTTGGAGAACAAGGACGCGTGTTTCCATCCATTGGCGAGTTTTGTGGAGTGTCGCACATTTTTAGATCTGTTGAAGGAAGGGTTGGCATATTAAAATCAGCTTGACTAGTACTGAGTCCACTTGACAAATTCGGAATAGGACTTCCTCGATCAGAAACAGATCGAGAAGATGGAAGGGAACATGTCGAAACACTAGTTGATACGTCCGCTGAAAATACGGTTGTTGTGGAGTCTCGCAGGTCCCAATTAGTTGCAGTGGTTACGTACGTAAAAATTGCAGGTGTTGAAACTATATTTTGTAAAGTACTAATGGGTTCTGCCTCGGTTAAGGAAAGGATTTGCTACAAACAAAACAAAAACGAGGTTAGTTAACAAGAAATAATTGGAAAACATTACACACATTCAAGCACTACATAATAATAGAATGCTCTATTTTTAAAAATGTTAAAATTTTGTCTACAAATTTGCCGTGTATTGTGCACTTTCTGAGATGTCGTTTGTTGAAACATACAAGATGTGCTTATGTATGTTATCTTATGATCTGTCTTTCTTTATCACTTGCACTGCACAATTATGTTTGCACAACGAACATAATTGGCACTTAATGTTTACTGCTGCACAACACTTACATTAGACTATAAACAGTAATATAAATTGTCGATCAAATTATGTTTTGATTTTTTTCGAAAATAAATACTTTGGAAATCATTTGTACATAGTGACGGCATTTTTAGCATTCAATTCATAAGAGGGACAATGCGTATAATGTTACTGAAGTCAGCAACGAGTAAAACAAACTTTTGAACTTACATGCATTCCAATTTCTCCCATTGGCCTTTCCACACGCATTTGAACACCAGGTCGTTTGTCTAGTAAATTGCCCAAATGGGGAGTGGCAAGGGCACTCCATATCTGAAGAGTGGAAGAACCTTCTAACGGTTTGACAATTTGAAGCTTTTCAGGAAATTTCCATGATCCAGGAGTAGAACCACCAGGAGAAGCGCAAATCGAAGACCCCAAGTCTGAACCTAATGTCAGGCATGACGTCATACTTGAATTTAGAATTACCATTTCATGTGACGACTCCAGCGAAGGCAAGCCCGATGATACTGAGTGATATCCAGAAGAAGATGCCGATGACATCAAAGCACCTGATAAAATTTTGGTTTGGTTGACATGAATTGTAAACAAAGAATGTTTGAATGAATGCTGTTTGAATGAACAAACAGCTTATTCATGTTTTAATTTCTTCTTACTGTGTGACATAGATCCATCATGCACTCTCGAGCTTGCACACCGCACCGTATCGAATGTTTTTCTGAAGTAATCGGATGATCGTCTTTGTCTGGCGACTGAACTTTCAATCTCATAGGCAAGCGAATCAAATACTGACACAACATCGGCTCCTGATTCTCTTTTCTTTTGAGCGTCTCTTAATTGATCTTGTGTTTCCTTCAAAATTGAAACGACCTCCACGTAGTTGTCCTGAAATTCAACGTATTCACATGTAAATATACTTAACTCATCAAACTTTTGTAATTTTCAACTAATTCTCCAAGTATTGGTTTTTTACCTTTAAATCTGACAATTCTGTAGTGAGTTCATCCTGGCAGGCTCTCAACGTATCTACTATTTTATGCAGCTCTGTATTTTCCTCCAAAAGTTCTTTGTTGACCTCTTGGAACGACTTGACTTCTTCGACCAAAATCATGAGCTCTTCTTGTTGAGCTGCAGACTCCTCCGTCTTTTTCTGCAGTTCGTCACTAATGTATGTAATTCTGGAGTTCGTCTCCCCTAAGAATCATACACAAAGTCATATTATTATGTGTAGTGTGCATCTATTTATCCTAATATTGGAATTTAGAGAAGTTCTCACACAATTACAGAAATGTAATAGAAATGCGTAATAGGAATTACCAAGTCTTTTAATTGCGTCTTCCACGAGGTACTTTTCTTCCGCTTCAGTCTTTTCTACATCTTCAACTATCCGGGCCGCCTCAGTTCTCAGCAATCTATTGTCTTCTTCTAAAACTGCCACACGCCTTTCCAACACTGTCGCCACGGACCCAATGGGAGTCCCTGTACGCACAAGACAGCAAATAATTTTTTATTAGTTTTACAGGAATAATCTTTGAAATTAATTAATTACTTTAATTTTTGATTAATTTCACATAGAACATTATCTTAATTACCGGCTTTACTATTCTCAGCGCTTTCGGAGGAGTCATTGTACAATTCTAGTAACTGGGTTTTGAAAAGTAGATCATGTTTCAATTGAGTTATTGACTCTTGACTGTCTTTATTTTCTGCCTCTAGCACCGCAACTCTCTCTTCCAAACATCGGTTCTGCTCTAACAGTTGTTGTCCAATACGAGCGGCCAATTCCAAATCCTTTTCTTTCTGTTGGCAATCGATCACAATCATCAATAATGTATAAGCACAAAGTCGATACACAGAAGATTCACTAATCTAACCCCATATTTATCGAACGTATGTATTCATATTCTATTGTTCTATGTAAACGCAAATAAATCTATCATATTTACATTTCTAAGCAATAAAGTTCTGCAAAGTTTCTCAAACAAAGTAACAATTACTTGTGCTCCAGTTTCACTTCAAAATTAATGTATAAGCACGTTCTGACTATGAAAACATGATCAAAAACAAATCTGACGTGACAAGCACGCGCTTCAATTCAATAGACAAGATCTGCATTTACATAGTATTCAGCGTGTTTGAGAATATGGGCTAAACACAGGCAATATACACAGAAATACAAGCTCCATTCAAGCAGCAAAACAAAAACAATAGTCTTGTTACCCACACAATCAAATGGTAAAATCTTGCAATTTCGCCAAATTACATAGATTATCCACAATCACAATGAAATTCTCGACACAATCATTCAAAAAAATCAATTTAAAACACTGAATCAAACAGACAAACCTGCTTCAATTTTTTAGCATAAAATTCCATAGCACAACCAGACTTTCCTCTCTTCCTTTCACAACACAATAATGCCGAGTTATTATTCCTAATGTCCACCAATAACACTAATACAAAGCACTCTAATTTATGCACTGTTTCCCCCTGAGAATCAGTCCCTAACAAACACACTACAAACATAAGGTAAATATTTAGACACCCAATTTAAATGCAAAGGAAATATTTCACTGCTCATCCTATACTTCATTTCAACACAGAGCTGGTTAACACTGTCTATGTGTATGTATATAAACTCGCAGTCTTGTCACAAATTACAACAAATAATAAATAAATAGCGTAATCACAAAATTATTTATCACAACACTGTAAACTACTAACGTTGTATCACTGAAACTGAAATACAGCCAACAAACTCCTGCTCTCTAATCTAAATGCAAGGCACAAGACACTCACTAAGCATATGTAATGTAGTGCATCAGACACTGAATGTTTTACGGACAGTGTAAGTAATGAAACCACTTCTAGGGTTCAATAAACACTTGAGCTTCCACTTCCATGTAATCTAAATTGTGTTTGGTGACTTTCTTCCTGCTGCAACGCACGTAGCAACTAAACAACAATGACACCTATTTAGCAGCGTCTTTCGAAGACATCCTACCCACAGGGTTTCGTCGCATCATTAACATAGATACAGTATGCATAGGGAACTCGCAGTAACCAACCTTGCATGCATAATGAATAAATGTAACAGTCTATCCGTCTATCTAAAATCTCATCAGACTCTTTAAAACTGTGTTCATCTTCCATTCAATTCTCTTCAAAAGATCAACTACGCATTATACAAAATCCAATCCACAAACTTCTAAAGAATCACAATGGAACTAAATACGAGGCTCTGTCTCCACAATTCCAACAAACAACAAGGAACAAAAGATACCAACGAGTAAAAATGGTTGCAATTGCAAGCAGCATAATAATACGAGAATAATGGGATTTTCCCTGAAAGACATGAAAAGTAGATACTTTACTAGCAAGTTGATCGTGTGAGAGCCAAACGGAGAAGTGCATGTGAATGAAACGTGTTCGTATTGATATGTTCACTCTGTGCACTAACAAGTTGTTTAAGTTCCGCAATAAATAATGAACTTACTAAAGGTTCGAGCTGTTATTCTTCTATAACATATAGACAAATCAATGTAAATCAGTACTCCCACAACGGGTTATTATCTTCATCTTCCCAGCTCACATTTAAACTTCAATAAAATATTTCCCTGAACTACAATAATGAAAAATATTTCCCTGAACTACAATAATGAAAAATATTTACTGCAGCTACTGATTCTACCTATAAGATCTATTACTATTAATATCATTTCTTTGAGATTCTCAATTTTGAACAAACGGTGAAAAAACTGTAATAAATATACTACACGCTACGAAGCACTATTAAAACCCAAATCACTTTGGATCCTTTACTGAATGTACTTCAACGTCACAATCTAAATTACAACGAAACGTGACAGCCGATAGCCACAAAAAATGAACAACATACGCAAAGTTCAGTGACTACAATAAAAAGACAGTTACGTTGTATGATTGAGAAAAAATATTTCGTTACTACGATTAGACTTTTATTGCGTGTTGTTCCTATGCTTTTAAAGTAAGCGTTATCGCACTGTCAAACGAATAAAACCAACTGCTACAACAATCTTGAGGGACTCAGTGTTAGACTAAGACCACATTACTAACTTGTCAAAAAACTTGAGAACTGAACGCCAACTCACAACTATTGGCGCAACGCAACTGCAATGCTGCACAAACAATGTCTCACGGCAGACATACTCGTAAAAACTGCTTAGCCACCTAACTACATAAATACTTATGTTCCTGCTGAACGCACGTTCACCTTCCACCAAATTACTATGCACGGGTATCACAAAACAATCCTACGATGCAACATACAACCTACAATAACAATAAGGCCGCAGCAGAACCTCCGTTTTACTTATTTAAGCCATTTACCCACAACTAACCTATGTGCTCGCAGTTGGAGATTGCATACAAGACCTACACTGAAGATTAATCTGAGCACAAGACGTAGAACATTGCAAGAAATTGCGGTGTAATATATATTCATATGAAACATAATCATGCAAATCTGTTGTGCACCTGCAAGTAGCCATATAGCATCCAATGTGCGATGAAATACAAGGGACGGCGTCTTAAAGAAAAGAGGAAGACATAAAAAGTAGGATGAAGATTATTGACATGAAATTATACCCCTTTATGTACTCCCCATGAACCCAAGTCTCATTGTTAGCAAATGAGTCTGAATAAGCGAGATGAGATACAGTTTGTTTTGCATGTTCTGCAAATTGCCAACACAAGAGAATGCGAATCGCGATATTTATGCTGTGAGCTACATACATCAAATTTTATACATGCATTTTATATACGTTTGCGCGTAATCTCGTCAAGACGGCTCTCCACGGAAGACAAAGTACCTTGAATGTATACAACATGTAATCTGTAGACAATACCAGGCAAGAAAGAGTAAGCGGTCTCAATCTCGTGAATATTTCACGAAGGTATCGTGCTCTACAATCATACTAAATACATTGAATAACTGAAGTACAAATCGCATGCACATAAGCGCCTTTACCTTTATGCAAATCAACAAATCTTTCTTTTCATAAAAGCCCATCACGAACTCATAAGAAATACGTGCAGCCAGCAAATACAACACAGTTACCTAATGTCCTATCAAAAGGCTACAGAAAAGAATGAGGAAATACAAAAAGCACTCTTTAAAAAAAATGATTCGATAATGTTAGATTTGAAAATGACGTACCTCTTCAAGTAATCTTTGCAAGGCATCAACGTCCGCGTATGTTTTGGTCATCTGTGACACACGCTCTCCGCTCAACACTGCCACAAGATCAAGATCACATTGTGAAAAATCAAAGCCAGTCTCAGATTCATAAACTTCAATCACACCCTCTGATGATTCACACATCGCTCCCATTTACAAAAGGCATGTGCACTTATCAGTCAATAGCAATAAACTGACATCAACAAAGGTAATTCTTATCACCACAGTAGATTCGATTGTCAACTGTAAGTTACACTGTCATTTCAAACATCCTCGTAATGAATGTAATGTACGTATCCAATGTTTACAGTCCCATCACATCACAATTGTTCACATTCTATCAACAACAATGGGGATTAGTTTTTATGACACATTATTACTGTAGATTGTATATGTAAAACACTGTAAACATGTAGAGATATGAATTACTGTCACGATTTAGTCAAATAGGTTGTTTACACAATTAGAAGGATTTAACTGCCCATTTAATTTCTAATTTAGCAATCATTTTCTAAGGGAAGAATATAATAAATATCTGAAATTATTTTTAATCTAGTCAATAATAAGTTCTATTCACACACGACACCCATTTCAAAAGTTAAGCTCACACTTGTACTTTGGTCAAGTTTACGATACGAACTAAGTGCTAGATATCACGTTAATTGGTGAAGCAATTCATTTGTGTGCATAATGCATAATGCAAATAATGTTTCATTTGTAAACTCGAGAAATAGTTTTACCATTGAAGTCACACGTTGAAGCTTGCAGTCAATACAATGTAAATGCAATGAGTACGTATGCGTATATGTAACGTGGTAACTGCCCTTAATCTGTCGGTCCGCTTTCCGTTTAATAAAATGTTGATTGTGCTAAGTTGCGTTACAAACGCTTCCTGTAGTAATGTCAATTTAAATAATGTGGGTTGAAAGAGGAAGTTGTTGACTTATCTGGTTGAATCTACCATGAAATGAATGTCCCACTATCTACTCTACTTTTAATCAGCAGAATAATACAAACAGATGTACTGAGCTGAAGGCAACCCAGACAACGGCTGTCGGTCGCTATGTGAAACAGGTCTAACGCAGCACACAGTACATCATCAATGTCCATATCATACATTTTTCATACATGAATAAATGGGCTCGGAAATCTAGTTTAGAAGTACTACAAAAACGAATGCATAATACCATTGTCATTGATACTTAATGGATACAGTAAAGATAAACATTATGCAAGACCTCTAATCAATTCTATTTTATTAACCAACACTCTCTCACTCAGGATGAGTTCATGTCGGCTTCGATTTAGTATTAACTATTTAACACAAACATGTAGACGGTAACATTAGACTAACTGTATGGAACTAACAACTATCACTCACAATCTGAGAACTGCATTAAAAAGCGCACAAAACTTTGTAGACCCACTTTGCTATTTATGCTGAGGTTACATTTCAACCAATAGACTGGAGCTCCGAGATTCTGTTTTGAATCTCATTGTCAGTAAACACATAATAGGCATGAGCAAATAAATTTGCACGCACTAAACGGAAGGACAAAGGCAAACAAAGAAACTCATACCAAAACACACCTTACTTCTTAATCTATAAACATAACACGCATTACCTTAAAGCCCTGGGTTCATCTTCATAGACATTGCAGAACGAATTGCGTAGAAAACAAATATCATGTATTACTACACCAATGTAATTGATACTAACAGTCAAATTGACAATGAAGCACGAAATCCACCCTTTCCCTTCCACTTTGCAAAGTGCGCACCC
>JABASC010000289.1:0-47638 GCA_019776185.1 Plutomurus gul
ACCTATATAAATTTATCGCAAAATTGTATCTTAGGATAGATTATAATCTTATCTTGCCCCGAAAAATCCCTATCTTAAGATTAAGATACATGTAGGTATCTTGTGTCCTTTATCTTGAGTTATTGCTTAGGTATCTTAACTTGGACTACCATTTGAGTATCTTTAAGAAATTATCTTAAGATACTTTACTATCTACATTACGTTACTACCCATAAGTATTAGTGAAACATAGAATTCTTAGGTTACATAATATAACTAACTAAGTGTAAACTTATTGTTTAAGCTCAGATACAAAATGTATGTATCACCAATCCAATTCATTTGCCAAATATGAAAGAGATGGAAAAAATTCCATTTAAACTATGAGAGAGTTTTTATCCTTCAATAAAGTGTGGTTGAAAATCACAATGTAGCAGAATCATTTCTGTAGGTTTTTCTATGCCTAGTGGCTTGCGTAATTCTTACGAATGCTGTGGTATTTATGCTGCAGGTTCCACACATCACAATTGCGGTGGAGTATTGAACCTGCAGAGTGTGTTCTGCAAAACAACGAATAATTCTGACGGTTCTATTCGGTCAATAATTTTTGGGTAGATTTTCTGCAGAAATACGCAGGAAACTTCCATTGGGGTTGTGTAATATTTACAACCATCCGTCAATAATTTTTGTTGGGCAGTGGCAAAAATTAAATTAAGTTTGCGAAATGAAAAGTAAGAGTGTTTTTTGTTGATTTTCGCAATTAAAAAAATCGACCATTTATGCCGTTTTGGACACTTTTAGTTGACTGTCCCGGTAGAATACCTGAAATTCCGACATTTATTGATCCCTGTATGAAATTTAGTTGGACGGCAGTGGAAAGAAAATATAATTAATTATATTTCGGGGTGATAGTGATGTATGTCTGCTCTGCTCACGTGTTTGCTCATTAAGTGTGACAGTTCTGACAGGAGCGAAGGGAGAGGAGGAGGATTGCTTTGCCGTTCTCTTTCTCCCAAAATCTTAATTAAACGGGGCTAACAATAAGTGAATAATCTACTGACGTATTATCATGTGTTTGTGTGTGTGTGTGTGTATGTGTGTGTGGTTAAATACATAATCTGCTCTTCTAATGAAATATTACGTTGCTGCTCATTCAGGTTATTAAATGCACCGAGAGACTATTCTATTCTGTCTGTTGCAGCCAAATAATTAGGTCCATGAGCTTTAAACGAAGCCATAGATATTTTCTGTGTGGTTGTGGCATAATGAACAACGTAGATTCTGATTGTGATGCTTTCATTATATAATGGGTAGTTGGCTTTATAGTCCATATATATATATGTTATGCATGTAGGGAGTTGAGCAACTCATTTTGCATTGTCAGGCCAAACGAGAAATCTAAATTAAACAATTTCTTAATTAAGCTGCCGTCCAGCCCAAAGTGACAACGGGAGGACTCTCCTTTTAAAAAGGTAAAGCAAAGCGAGCCAGTTTGTTTTACGTGTACGTTGTGCAGTGTAGTCTGATGATAAAAATGTGATCCAATTCAATGCGTAGGGTCTTCCATGCATATTTATGAACATAGGCAATATCGTAGTTGGTATTGTTAATAAAGTATTTAATAGAGACTTGATTGTTCTTGGGATAAGATTATCCGTGTGTATTAAAGGTTTGTCATACTTGGTTGGCTGGCTAGAGGTGAAACCACTCTGGATTATTGAGTAATAGTCGTCGCTCTCAAATAATTGTTGTGCCTTATCGAAAATTACATAAAGTGCACATATTAACGGAAACGATTTTGGCCACAATAAATTTTCGGTGTTTCAAGGAGGTTCCGAATTTATTAAATATTATTGGAATATTGTTTTGATAGCATAGGATACTAACAACTGCCTTTACAGAACAGGTAAAAGGCTAAACAACTCATTAATTTCATACAGGGATTGAAAACCTATTGAATGCACACTGACCCATGCGTTTTAGTTTTTTGTTTATGGAGCTGTGTAAAAATGGCATCGAAGTTTCTCTTAACATAATGGTTTTGGTTTATTTAATGAATAATTTGATTTTTTTTAAATTGGAACCCAAAAAAGTCTCCATACAAAACAGCCAACCTTGTCTGATTTGACAGAGTTTTGTGGGGACTGTAGAAGTGGAACGGTTTTATCTCTGGCCAAAATTCCATCCATAATAATAGCAAACTCTATAGACGTAGATATTAATAAAGTTCGTTAATTCCATTCCGTTGCTAGCGTACAAACGTAGAATGTGGCCGTGGACTTGATTGGAAAAGACTTTTGACTTTTTTCACTAGCCTATAAATTAAACAGACTATACACTTAATACATTGGCAAAAGCAGAATTTAAACTTTGTTTGCTATAATGATGATAATAATGAAAGTGTGTGTTTGTGTGCGGTGGTGGTGGTGTGATGATGATAGCTCATTAGATTTTAATTGTGATTTTTATCTCCTTCTCAACTGCGAACTCTGTACACGGTGTCGAGTTGACTTCACTTGTCCCTCTTTCTCTCTCTCTCTCTCACTCTGATAATGATTACCAATCCCATCACCACACGAGACCACCAATCACTACTACTCCCATCCATTCGCTCTCTCTACATATACACTGTTCTCTGATTAACACATTTAATATTAAAGTTCATTAGCGAAAAGTCTACTGCTGTTTATGATAGGCACACATATGCAGTGGCGTAACAATGAATGACTTTGGGTGGGTGGAGGGCAATAAAAGACCTATAGATGCTTAAAATGTTTAAAAAAAACCTTCCTTAAAAATTGATCCTAAGGTATTGCCCCTGCTGCCCTTACTTTTTTACGCCACTGCACGTATGAATTTCCTTCCTGAGAGAGCTGCTAGCTGCTGGATATATCGCAAATCGAAATGCTGTTGTTGTGAATGAGATTGCAGATTTGATGTGACCATGAGTCGCGGCAGAGCACAGACCCACACCCACAGACAGCGAGTGCGTCACGCCAGCTCAAGTAATCAAAATTTTAAAGCAGACTCGGAGACAAAATAGAATTAAAGAAGGTGCATCATTAGTATGGACAGACTCATGAATCATTTCCATTCTGCTTAGAGACTATGAATTTTATGCAATATCCCACAAAGCTCAACCGTTTTTGCACAATACACAAAAAATTACAAATTAAGTAGGCACAACCTCTGTAAGTCTCTCTGAGAGATTTCCTCACAAAAACCACGTTTTTTGTATGAAAACCCAACAGATTTTATATTTAATGAGAGAATTCGGTTTGAGCAAAGTTTGCAGAACAGTAAATGTTCTCTTTTGGCCCCTGAACCCGCTTGCTTACAACATGATACGTTGTGACAGTCCACTACTGGAATTTTTGATCGCAGCCAGCTTGCTGTATGTAAATTCGCTAGGAGAAATTGTATTGCAATAATTCTGCGTGTTTTCATGTTGTGGTACTTCATAAATGAATGTGTGAATTTTTGAAAGAAGTTTTCATATGTGAAAAATGGTTAGCCATTGAATTGTCGTGTAATTCTCTCTTGTGTAATAGTAATAAGAGTTTTATACTCGGCGTCTACTTGTTTGTGTTGTCTCCCCCTTTTTGATGAATGTGAGTACAGAGATAAAGTGTTTTATGTTGTTTGCAATGGACTTTGGCTTTTTTTGAACTTTTCTCTATATTTTATTTTCTGTCTTTCTCTTTCTCTCTGTTCTCCCCCACTCAGAACTTTTCTCTTTTGTGGTCTGCTGCTGGCATTTGGCTGGACGTTTCAGAAATGCATACACACCAATAAACAATTGTTACAGAGGCTATTGTCGATTTATCTGCTACGAGAAATATAAATAAAAAGAGTACAATACGATCTCTGCTTTCTCTCCCTGAGTTAGAGAGAAGCTTTTCTACTTGGAAAAGTATGTACATATGTAATACTATGTAATGTTCGACAAGTGCACAATGAATGTGTGCTGCTTATAGATTGTATGTATTTACGATAGCTTATTGAAAAGTGTTGTGTTGTTGTGTGGGAAGGATTAAAAATTCATGAGTCTAAAGAACTCTCTCTCTCTCTCTCGTCTACCACTGTCACTCATATCATGGATGCTCACATCTATTATTTATAAGCACAAGCGAACCTACTCTCCTACGTATTACGTGTTCTATGTAGGGCAGGGACATGCACATTGAATGTATTATCACTGGATCCAATGTGTACAGCAAATATTATGTGAAGTAGTAGAAACACAGGTAAATAATTCCGAATACGACCCTCCGAATCAAACTTTAGTGTATCTGTAATGGTATGAAGCGTAGGAGTTTCAAGTTCCAACCCAGGAAAGAGAAAAAATTTAAGTAGATAGTGGGCGAGAATGAATGGAATTTATGGTGGAAATTGCACCAATGATCAAATAAATGATGAGAGGAAGAAATAGTAAATATGTACCTACATGTGATGGAATAAATGCACGAAATTAAAAGATGAAGCCGAAGGACGATATTTTAATGGGGAATTCAAAATGCACCGGAAATAATTTAAAACCTTAGAAGAAAAACGTTTTTCATAATCCAAAGCCTGCTGTAATTTCATTGTTTCTGTTATATATATTGAATTTTTTTTTAGAAACTACCCTAGTTTTAGAAATGTTAATAGGAGATGTGCTTCACATTTAAACATCCCATTCAAAGTAAAGATATTTATGAAGAAATGGTGGAAAAGTAACCAACATTTGTTGACGGTCAGCCTGCCAAACGGACATAAATGGATTTTAAAATAGCGTAAATGCTCGATTTTTAATTTCCTCCGTAAATAAAAAAAAAAGTTCCATTTTTGAATTTAGTAAGGGCAAAAATATGCAAATTTAATTTTGAACAGTATGCCACTGACTGTGAACTCGGTCCATAATATAATCTGCATACAAAACACGAGATCAGGAATACTTTTCGTTTTTATCAGAGTTTGTTGCATGAATTCCACCACTGCTTCTATTGTATAATTCGTTGCATGTTTTTATTAGAGTTCCAACTTGAGATCTCTATAGTGTTACCGCAAGATTATTTAATGATAGACCACACTATGCATTCAAACTTAACTTAAACTTTCCCTGTGTACTACTAGTTACTTTAGAATGGTATAGTTGTCGGATTTAGCGTCATGAAAAGTGCGTCCTTTGTGGATTGTTAATATTTGTGTGCGGATGGAAAGTTTTTCCGTTCCAGGTAATTGGATGCCTATCTGTCTGTGAGAATGTATTTATAGAGCGACTGCCTGCTGCTCTGATCTGATTTTCTCTCTCTCTCTCTCTCGTGGCTAATTGCTCGTAAATAAAAGGTTTGCTAGAGCAAATAAATAGTCAAAGATAACTTTATTTAGTGGCTGACTGTGAGCAGGAGGGGGAACTATTATCTTTATAATAGAAATAGCAAATAAAAGTGTATTTAAGATCCTGTGCATCCGATTGTTCGCTTGGCGCGCAGTTCTTGTAAATAAATAAGTAATAGCTCCGCGGTGGATGGATGGATGGATACCAAAACTCATTTGCTTTATATAAGAGATTGAGTTTTTCCGAATACTTTATTCGATTTGCTCTGCTAGAGTTCATTTCAGTTTTCTTCTCAGTAGTTCCCCATCATGACTTCTTACAAGCAGCAGCAAGAGAAAGTCTATATAGGGATTTAGGCATCTAATTTTCCAAGGAATCACCTACAAAGAGAAAACTTGAAGGATGAAACGAGGAAATAAACTTACTTAACGAAAGTAAAGGATTGTTGGGGAAAGAGAGAAACTCATTACTGTAATCGAAACCAATGCAAAAGCATGCACACGTGTACTGTACATCAATAGGTCTACTAGCAAGCAGTGGCGTAGGATTGGGCTGCTGGGGCTCAGATGCTCAAAGGCCCCCCTTTATTAAGTTAGCAGGGGAAAATCTGCAAAATTCCAAATTTATTTAACAATATTTTGAATATATTTAAAAAAATTTAAATTAGAAAAGAAATAATAAATATTCGCCTAAATTTTTCTTCGATTATTGATTTTTTTTGTATAATAATTATTTATTATAGTCCCGGTTCATTAATGAACCGAGCAGTTTTTGAAGTTGAATAACTTACAAGCGATTAACTTTATTCAAACGAGCTTAACGACTTGTAATTATAATTGATTCATCCAAAATTATCTTCTACGATTTATAGGAAAGTGGCCCACATGGTGCAGTTGTGTTCTTGCCAAAAGTTTATATAGGTACTCCCCTTCGGTCGTATCATTGTGTAGTATTCTGCTGACAATAAATAAGTGTATGTCAGTCATGTCTGCTCAACGATTGTCAATTCGTCTTCGGTGTATGTTTCCCTTTTTGCATAAGTAGCTTGTTATTTATTTAATGCAAAAAAAAACTGTCACGATAATAGAGTAATGAATTTAAAAGGCGCACCATGTACTAACATTGCAACCATCCCTGCTGCGCATTTCAATAACCTTAAAAGTGTGCTGACAAGCTCAATGAAATATTTTTTGTTACCCACCTGCAAAACCATTTGATATGTTTGCAAAAGTGATTCTTATGTGGTTTCCAAAGTATTGCGTGCTCACAAAAATATATTGTTATTCTCAGTGTTCGCCTGGACGGACACCGTCCTTCCAAAAGTGTCCACAATTGCTTTTGGACGGACACCCCAAAAGTATCCAAGAAAGAAATCACTGGTATTTTTTGAAGCAAATATGTATTTAACAAATGAATACCTAAAATGTGATCGGTAAAGTTGTAATGAAACCTAAGATGACAACTAAAGTTTGCCCATTAGAATATTACATTTATACTCAAGATTTGATTTAAACACAGCGAATTTGTTTAGTATTATTATTTTGATGTTAAAGTTAATTAGTAAAATGTTCTTTAATAAGAGTAGTGCATGTATCAATAATATATAATAGGTACTTCTGGACGTAATTATGAATTGTACAAAATACAAGCTATCAAAACTGTTTTGCCCATTTTTCTTCGTCTTCTCATTTTATACAGGGGATTCAACTATTCGGAATGAAGATGTGTGGAGATAGGACTTGCTCAAGTTTGACGCAAGGCCTATTCTCATCATTACATTTTTGAGGTTAATTGTTTGCTCGCACTCACACTCTTTCAAGTATTAAATGGAAGTGCATCAAATTGAGTGGACTCACTGAAATTTTAGTGAGCAGGTTACATAATGATGATGGTAAATTATGTACATGCATACATAATGTAATGCAAGTTAACAAAGATAACTGCAGTAGATACTTAATTACCCTTAATCATCTAAAAACGTAAAGGTTACTCCTAGAGAGGACTCCAGATACTAGTTTATGCATTTCGAACAACGGATAGAGTTGTTTTAAGCTGCGTTTGTATGTGCTTTTATATTTGTACATTTTTGGACATTTTTGACAGTGGCAGTCTAAAAGAGTTTTTGACGTCCAAGGGCGAACACTGATTCTAACCAGGGTTTCACATGGGCTAAAACCAAATGCAGAAAGAAATCACGTGCATTTAATGCATGAAATACATTTATTTTATGTAGTATTAATGATCTAATTACGATATAAACTCAATGTCAAAACAATTTCCCCCTAATATTCACTTTGCAGTGTTAACCATCGGGTCGGATTTTTTCTTTTTAATGGGGTTTTTGGTCAAAACTCACAAATAGCCCAAAATCAGCATTTACATATCCTATTAGTATATAGTATCTCAAGGAATATTCACGTTTCCTGTTTGGCCTGTCTTACAATTGAAACTACATTAAGGATATTAAAAAATATAATTAATTAATCCACAAATAATTGTCCAATTTTTTAAGTCTGACGTGAAGTTACAACACACTAGCTTACATTGTTAACCTACATCATATTTTAAAGAGTTAAAGACTTAAAATACAGTCAAAATTTTCCTTGCCGTTACTTATGTTAGAAATTATGAATTCCGGGTTACTCGACTAGACAAGCCAAAGAAGAGCGAATCCGATAATAATTACTTGCATTAAATATCACTGGCTGTGCAGAGACTCATTACTCATAATGATACATTTACAGAGTATCACGCGGAGGCAATGCACGTTAAGTGCTTATTCATACGTGGACAGAGTTGAATGAATTTACAAGCTAACGTTTAAGATAGGGGTTAACATGACAAGAACCGGCTTATATTATTCTCAAGACTTACATATTATATAAACTCTGACAATCAGAATGTGTAGTAATGGCAGTTGTTGGTTGGCCCGCCCTCGGGCAAAATCTTTTCATTTCCCTAATTATAACCAATGAATTACGACCAAAGAACATATTACTTCCCCCTTTTCACTACACATCACATAGCATTATAATTATTGCAGGAAAAAGGGAAATTAAAGAAAAATGTGGACAAGTGCGCGAACCCCATTTTTTGTAATTTGTCGCTTAGGATGAATTGGTTTGTGTTTGTGGAGGGATTTAAGACTTGTGTATACTAGGCAGTGATAGCTGTGTCGTGTGTAGTGTAGTGTGTAGAATGGAATATGAAGGCTTTATACATTAGTACGTTTGAGTTACAATGGTGAGCTTATTATCTGCAGAGTGCTCGTGAACGTACTGTATTATGTGTATTAGGGAGCCTAATGAATAGAGAGATTCACAGTTTTCGGTCAAAGAAGTGTTCCACTAAAGTCAGTAAACGTTTTCTCATCATTTCATTGCTGCTGAGTCTAAAAGCCCCAAAACTGCAATAACTGTTCCCGTCTCTCGAGCGGCTTCACTCCAATCTTCTCGCGTTGCAAAACTCTCTCTGCCTCTTTCAGCATTAGGGAGTATTCAACGGTAGTGTCATAACAAAATCACAATTTTTTACCCTAAGTTAATGTTGTATTGTGATTTTTACTTCCGGAACGGAACGGAATTGGGTAAGTTGCAGAAACCGAATAGGAATGTAATGGAACTTACGGAACTTGAAACGAATTTCATAAACAGTTCTGATGTAATTGTAGTTTAGCATGAAATACAGTTCCAGATTTTATTTCTGAATGTAAAAATAAAAGATAAAAAAAGTGAAACTAATGTACAACACTACGTTATATCATCATGGATCAGGATCCAGAATTTTTTCCACGGAACAAACTGGCCATTATTGTAGCTTAATTATTTCAACTTTACGAATTTACAGAATGGGATTAGAATTCTCCTCCATTTTTTAAAATCCATTTGGACAGAGTAACTAATTTTCCCTTTTTAACAAACCCTTTTAAAAAAACTGGCAATGTCACATGTCAACCGCGAGTGACCTTTTTCAGACCCCCTCGAGATTCTCCATAATTACTGCACATGCCTTCCTATATTCTACAGTACACTGGAAGAAGACAACACAGTCACATAGAATATATGTAGTACACAGTTGAGTACTGGTACATACTCGCATAATACTCCTTGCGCCTTTTCCGATTGTGAGAATTGAGCTCGCTCGCTCTCGAAAGAGAGACGCTCCGAGGATTCCGTTTTCGTTGTTGTGTGTAAGAGACTCTTCTGGTTTATTGTCCTCTCCACGAACTAATTAGGTGGAATTACAAGCAATAATTATCATCTTTGGGTTAATTAATTTGATTGTTTCTCTGTGTTCTGCCGGAAATTGCTTTGTAATATCAAGCACGGCTGTTTCATCTAATGTAACTACTGTAATACAATATAATCTCATGTAATCTTATGCCATGCAACTTCAATGCACGTATAAATATGCTCCATAGCAGCAGCACTACATCAGACAGACCCCAACAAACCACCAGAAGCAGATTATATTCTCTCTTTCTCTGTATGTGTAGGGAGATTCTCATGTATAGAACTATTTGCGTATTTATATAAGGTCTCCACCCACTCTCGCATCTCTTGCCACTTGGGTCACATCCCATCAGCTCGATTTCAAACGCAATACTTTGGAATTTAAATGAAAATTATTGTTATGCCATCCAAGTAGGCTGCGGAGGCTGAATTGCCACAAGAGACTTTTAAATGAATGAATTCTACGTGTATATACATATATAAAGTGTAATTTCTAAGAAGTGTGTAAGGAGACTGTTCTCTCAATTCTCATTAACTCTAATGTGGCCAGACTTATAAACTTGGCTTATTTAAGGGTGTAGTTTGCTTTTATTAATCGTGTCGGATCTACTATTTCAATTTCAAGTGGCTGATGGTACTCTCCTGCTGAGAATCTCTCAATTTCACTCACTTTCAATCACTAATTGAATTTAATGCACTAATTTTGCTTAATTTCTGCGTTTGATTGTTGGAGAAAGGAAAAGCTTATTGAATTCTCTGTTGGAAATGTATAAACAATTTTTCCTGAAAAAGTAAAATACGCGATTAATAATAATAAGGGATGGGGTACTAAAAAACTATTGAAAAAAAATTGAATTTGTGGTAGCGAGAAAAACTTAAAGTCAATAATTTTACGATTTTTGAAAAGTTAACTTTGTTTGTCATGTTCCACAAAGTATATAGCGATTTATTTCATCATTCAAAAAGGTAGGAGTTACGCTATGAATCATAAAAATCGTTTTCTTACAGCACGTTCTCATGTTGAACATATTTTACAAGACATATTTTGCACATGGGTTATTTATCGCACATGTTAATGTATTTATGCAGACAGGACAGGACAAGACATGGGCAGAGGTTTACAGGTACTCGATAATAAAAATGAAGCTTGTAGAAATTGAAAGAAAGAAATTTGCAAGAGAATGGTTACGTTGAAAGGGCGGAGCCTTTCACTAACCTTTGACACATTTCCCTGTGGTCTGTCTGTTCCACTGCGTGTACAATCGGACCCGTGGATAATTTAAGAAGCTGCTCTGAGTGACATTTGACTTTTTGGGGCTACCACACACAAAGAGGGAGGAATCACGTTCTAGTCCTATTCTCTGTGTATTAACCTTAAAGGAGAGTCGGACATTGAAATCAATTCAATTATAACGATTTGCCACACACTGCCAGCAGCAGCTTACCCATCGTTACTACTTGGTTAGTAGGTACATAATTCACTCAGGAAAAGTCGAGTACCCATTTCTGCCGGTAAATACGACAATACGAGTATGCATAAGACCCTCAGAAACAGGAATATTACATGTTAAATGTGTATGTGAATGTTAGCAATAGTCAGGAATGAAAAACACAGGTTTTTTAAATTGAAAACTGGCTTCAGAGGTGTTTTAGATGGAAAAACGTTTAATATAATGGTTCTGTTTTATTTAATGAAAAATTGAACAAAAACCCACTGGAAACCCCTTGGTATTTTTCCACAACCCGAAAACTCTGGTAGTTTGCGATTACTAAGCGATGGAAAGCTCATTTCGTCAAAACAGCGTCGACAGGTGAAACAAAGAAACTTTGAAGGGATGATGGAAATTTAATTAAATTGAATGCAAGAACATTTCACATATTCCAGTAGACTAGAGTTTACATGATCAGATCAGTAACAGGAAAAGTACAATGTTAGCTGAGCAGTCTGATTGTGAGTTAATGAGCCAGATGAAGCACCTTTGGGATGCGCACACTACTATTTAGTATTTAAAATCGTGAATAAGGAATAATAAGTAAATCATTGAGTGTGTTTGTGCGCCTATATACTCAATATCATCGCTCTCTCACTCGCAGTCGCAGCTCCTTTCCTTTACATAGTAATAAAAATTTAAGTCTGCTGCAGAATTAATTTTGCAACACTCTTTTGCAAAGCACAACTAGGGTTCCCTTTCTTATGTTGAACTATTTTGCATATTTTTCCACCCACTCTGCAAGGAATTCATTAGTTGTAGTTAGTACAACTTAATAGTTGTAATAGTGGACCTTTTTCATCAGACCTGTTGTAGTTGTAAGGAAATCACAAGTAATTTGCTTAATACGAATTGCAGCGCTTTTAATTCACTGTGTGCAAATGTACGACATTTTTTAATTTATTTCAATTCCCTCAATTTCCTCTGTAAGCATTGGGTAATTATACTGGATTAATGTCGTCATGCATCATTGTCATCATCTCATTTCTCCATTTAAATAATCTATGTTGTTGCTAGTGCATAATTTTAAATTAAATATTTCGCTTTTAGTAATATGATACATTATGCAGGCCTGCAGATAAATTAGTAGTGGAAAAGGATGTACGATTTAATATATGTGCAATTCTTGAAGTAAATCAATTAATCCTAGACAAATGTACTTTGTACAGTTAGCAACCTGTAGTTAATGTCTCATTAGCAGTGAATAAACCTTTTTGTAACAAGTTTGGGTGATTGTAGGAATAATGCAAGTGATATATGATCTCTTTTTCTATCGTTAATCATTTTTTGCCCTGTAAAATATTTCGGCAATTAAAACAAAGCAGAGCACACTATCAATTCGTTTAAATCGTCAGGTGATCAGCAAACAGCTTTTTGTCTGCAATTCCTCCCTCTCGATCTCTTTCTGTCTAGAAGCTTACGTACTCTAATGGCAATGCAAACCTCCCTGCTGCATATTTCATAAAACTTTAGGATTCACTACCAAATGCTAAAGAATACCTGAAATACTGATAATTATTTGTTTGAGGTTATTTTCTTACATTTAAAATGGTATTTACTGTTCAAAAACAAAATTGAACAAAATTTATATTTTATCAAATATATAAATTTATCTGAAAAATACATTTAAAATGGTTGCATTGTGAAAGAGATGAGCAGGATGCAGGAACTATGAACATCATCGGCAGCAGTAGATCATAAAGTACGTGGAGTGCGGTGAGAAGACTGCACACTATGCAGAACAATAAGAGCAGCAATTAGTCGGCATGATTTTACAGCTTATAGCTATATGCGCTGTTGATTGTTGATTATTGTGTGTTGTTGTTGTTGATTGCGTACAGACTCATGTGTGTGATGGGAGAACCTTATCCTTATCTTCTCAAGCCATAAGGCAAGCAATTAATTACCTGTGAGAAAAAATGCCGGTGATCCCTGTGAGCAGAGAGACGAAGAGAGATAGCAAAAAGTGTAGCAATCAAAGAGAATTGGAGTACAGAGAGAGAGAGAGAGAGGGGCGGCCTGCCGGTCAGCGGACTCATGCAGATTAAGATTTATTGTCTTCCGTCAATATTTCTCATTAAGATAAAACAGATGCGGATGAAGTGGGCTCTATGATTGCAGTACGTGCATTTAATTTGCCACGCTAACTGCACTATGGAATTAAATCTGCAGAAGACTGTACAGAAAATTAAAGGAAACAACAGAAGAATTAAGAGTTGACTAGCGGGAAGATTCAAATAGTAAAATTGCTGTCAATTTTTGCTTGTGTTTTCGCGGGGACTTTAAAAATTGTAATTTTTGGATGACTGTCCACTAAAAAATAGCTGAAAAAATACAGACATTTATTGAACTCTGACTCCAGCGCCGCACTATATGGAAGGTGCGTAGGGGAAAATGCCAGTTAGAATTGAATGACAAAATTGGATAGTGAGGGCCAGTGTGTGTGCTTAATTAGCTTTTATCAATTAGCTGCTCATCAATGCTATTATGGACTTTGAGCTGGCGGATATGATTCGCCTTCAGTCACCACCCATATCAAATATCGAATATCAAAGGGAACTGATTATCCTAATGAGTTCTCTCTCTCCTCTATTCTCTTCATTATTACAAAGTACACAGAGCGGAATGTCAATCGCGAATATTAGCGCTATTTACTGAGTGAGTGTGATGTGACCAAAGGCGAAATACTCACGTTCCAATGCAGACACCGTGGGGACGGCCCATAAATTACGTAGTGGTCACCCTATCTAAGAAAGGGTTAATTACGTCATCACGATTTTTTCAAATTCAAACTTTCCCCCGATGGAAACATCAAAATTTTTAAATGTGCACAGGGAGATAATTTTGATATCAAATAGCAACAGCGCGACAATCATATATTTAGTTATTTGAACGTAAGACCCGCTATAGCGTTCGGAAGAAGGTGAGAAGAGGTTTGGACATTTTGTTAGCATTGCAGGGTAGGATTACAGGATAAGTTGCTGCAACTTGCGACATACCGAATTAATAGGGAAGAATTCAAATTAAATTCATAATGGGGCACATCACCCACCAAGCGAGCAATGGCGCTCGAGTATTGCATGCCAAAAAAAAATTAAAAAACAAACCAGCAGAAAGTTTAATGGTGACATCATAAATTAGCGAACAAATTAAGGCATTTAGCCCACTAATCATTCTTGTAAATGGTTACATAATTTTATGTAATCCCTAAAATATATATTTTACAGAGTCTGTGTTAAAACTTTATTCACATTTGTCTACGTAGTTTATAAGCAACCCCTTGGGATAGTGTAGAGAGATAGGAATGTGTTTGAATAGAACTAATTGGTCATTAGCGATGAAACTTTAGGTACACAGCGCGTTAATGTAAATGTGAACCTGTGAGCAGGATGACGTTAGCTAGTCGCCATCGCCAGGTAGACGAATTTCTCGTGTAATAATAATATCTGATGATACAATGCAGCAGTCGCATCAATAATAATGGAAAGCAAACAATATTCAGCAAATGACAGAGAATCATCATTTGAAATTAAAACCAAAGCATGGAAGAGGTGGACAGACACTGGAGAAAAGTTATAATATGCGCTCCCAGCAGCAAAAGCCAATATTCTTCTTTGAGCCACCACACAGTGCACACAATGCACAAGAGACAAACAAACATCGAACTGTAAGTAGATTGCTATTACGATAGAAGGGGGGCTCTAATGAGTAGGTACAATAAAAATAATTCGACCACCTGCTCACGTATTCAATCATAATTATATAGAGAAAACTTGGAGGAATAGGAACAGGGAAATCGCACGTTGTTTGCATACCTTAACAATGCAACAATAAATAGGTGCTGGACTGGCCACTAAATCCAACTCCCACTACAGATTATACTTCAGGATAACCACTCTGTTCGAGTAATTTAATAAGAAATTCAGAGAGCAAAATAGATTCCAGTGGAATTTTACTATTTGTGTTTGAAGGGATTTTCTTTAATTTTTATATAAAAACTCCGTGGTTTTAACAAAATTATAATTCTTAAACTGGGTTTGAAGTAGGAATTCCACTTATTCCTCGATTAAAAGGGATGGAAAAATGACCTAAGGTGGGAAAATGTTAACCCCGTTCAATCTGTTTAACCAGACCGTGAATTTTGTCTGAAGTTAAATTCTAGGGTTTTGGGTTTTGTAGTAAAACCCCGACCCAATGGGTTTTTGGACGAAGAAGGCCGGCCAAGTGGGTTTTGAAGTACAAAGCACGACCCTTGGCGGTGGGTATATATATATACATTTATACAAAAATTGCCTATAAACTGCGGCAATACAATATATTTCAAAGGTCTGCGACCCAAAACCCTTGGGTAGCGTTCCCCCGTTTGTAGTGAACATTTTTTTGTGAGTTTTTATCAAAAGGTACCCAGATTATTCGCAAACAGTCAAGAATTTTTTGGCCTGATGTTGAACATTAATTGGGAACTGGAGTTTGACATGCCGGTTGAAAATAAAAAGTGAGCGCGAAATTTAATTTCAATACTATTTCACTAGAAACGTTCTTCCAAGGCCCACCCCTTCTTTCCAGGTTCACTTTTTGGCCCTTCGCAGACTCTGCTGAGCCCAGGCAACCCTGATTTGCCTACAGCAATGCATATTACACAATGTACCGATTGTAAGTCGTGTTTGTACAGGATTATCCATGTATCATATAATTGCAGCACACAATGCCCTATCTGGTTACTAATTAGTTGTGCAAAAAGATATAACTTTAATTAATCTGTTGATTTCTTGATTGTTCATTAGTGCATCTGTAACATGTCCTCTTCGTGTACCGTATATACTGATTTGAAACCCCGTTGAATTCACCCATCAATGGAATTCATTTTCCTCGCTCTACACGTATTTATATTAAAAGTGCACAATAAGCTAATACCTGTTATACCTTTGGTCTAAATTTATCCGAAAAGCGGTTGGAAGCCTTCTGGCAGCTTTGGTTTATAAGGAAACTTCCAGTGAATAAATGCGTGAAAGTTATGTGACTAACGACGTAACAATAAAATTTGTAATCATTTGCATTCGTTTGTTACTCAAAGTCCACTGCACCTATTAAAGAGCATCGCACATGGTTAGGGCTTGTACATAAGTTGCGTGACGCTTCTGGGGCACACTGCTACCTCCTTTCCTTGGCGGTCGCCAAGGAAAGGAAAGGAATCTGTTTGTGAGACCTTCTTTACTTGTAGATTTTGAGACTTTGTTACCTTGGGTAATGTGAAAACTTATTTCCTTGGGGAATGTGAGATTTTCTTCCCTTGGATAATCTGATACATTTTCCTCGGATGCTGTACAAAATTGAGTCGTCCCGATTTTAGCGTTAAGAATGTAGATCGAGTCTTGAAATCCGGAGTTGAAAAATGAACAGCCCCTTAGCAAGAGTCCGAGCTATGTTATGGAATATTATATGAATAGGTACAGTGTGGTCGCTCATATTTCTTTGTGCAGCTCGAAGCGTATTATAGATGGATGAGACTATAAAGACAAGAAGACATGCTGCTCTGACATGACATGAGTTTAATTAAGCGTACGACAAAGGTAGACAGAGAGTTTAATGATCTTTATTCGCCAGCTCGTTACCATTCCCTTTGAAGGATAAATGAGAGCTCTATTAAAATAATAATTAAGGTGAATTCTACACGAACCTAATCTAAACACGTAATTTAGTCATGTGTATTGTGAATGTCTGCTTAGGACAGGCATGCTACTTGTATATATGTACATAGGCTTATTATTACGGCTGAAATACTATCACTGCCAAAAAAAGTCACATACGAGAGTTGCTGTACACTTATGTAAGTGGTGGACATTTAAACAATGCAATACATCCATGCAATGTGGGTAATTAGAGTTCGTTAATTAAATATTGTCACCATCAGACTCGCTCTGCCGCCAGTTTAATTCAGGAGAGATTTCTAAAGAAAACCTTCCAAGCTTCAGGGTCTTTGTTAGTCGAAGTTTTATAAACGATACTGGAATTCTCTGTTTCCGAATTTTCCCTATAATTTAGATGGGTCACAATAGTCACCAACTAATGTGCTGTATATCGAATTTATTTTATTCCTTTTTTCCTTGTACAATAAATCTTTTGGAGACAATTCGTGGGAATTCTAGACTCCCAAGATACAATCTACTTCAAACCACATTGATTCAATTCAATTGATACCCTTTCTGCTGCATATTTCAAACAGGGATGGAAAAAACAAGACCCGTTGGTGTTTTTCTGTTTTTTTGTCGCTCACCCTGAAATCGTTAGGGTGGATGCACAATTAGACTCAACCGCCCATCTCCCACCAAAAAATTTATATCCGACCAACTACAAATACCTGTCACACCACCCACCGGTGGGTTAGCATACACTTAAAATAAATACTTTACTGTTGTCGATGTCCCTCCCAATTTCAGAAAGAGGGTAGAATGGCCACGATTACTATAAATACAGATAATCGTGAATGGAAATGTTGAAAACTTCGTGATTAACAACTGATTCAAAGGAGGTGAAGTATTTGATAGCACGTGTTTTTTAAAGAATTTCAAAAATAACTTTTCTATTCCCCTTTCAAGTGATAACAAATTCCACGCCAGGTTAAAAAATATTTCTGAAATATACAACTGAAAGGTTTTCACTTATTGTTTGTAGGTCGTTGTTATAATTGCTGGTATAATTTAAGTGTTTTCATTTAGTCTTCTATCCTAAGGACGACGACAAGTGAATTAATGAGTGGGGACAAGAGGGTAGTAGCAATTGTCAATAAATATACATTTTTCCAATTAGTTTACCATTCAGATGGCCATTACCGCAGTAATTAGCCTGCTCCTAATGAATTCTTGCATTTCTTCCGTTTCTCGCATGCACAATCTGCCTACACTACTACTCCTGCAACGTGTTGGCACACTTTTATAGCTAGCAAGATAAAGGTTGGTCAATGACTATGGTACACGGTTGAACGAATAGGTTATTATTGCATGCAAGGTTATTCAAGCATAAAATCATGCAACAGCCGATTTCCGCAATGAAAAGTACATGTAATGCAATTACAGAATTCAATGAATATAAGAATTTCAACATTTTGGACGGACAGACGCCCAAATGATATAAATGATAAAAATTATACAAAATTTAAAAATTTGCCCCATCATCCAAAACAATCTGCCCAGATTTGAATTGGGTGTAGGTAGGTTTACTCATATTTAATTATGAGCATTTGGACGATGTCCAATAAACATTTTTGACGGATAGTTGTCATTTCGGACGTTATGCCACTGACTACATGAACTTTATGCAATTATTAACGAGTTATTAAGTAATTTGGCAATTGTATTCCTTTGTGTGCTCATATATAATAATCACGGCCCACTGGATCATTCCCCTATACTTATATAGACGGTCAAGCTAATATTATATACGCTCTATGTAGTTGTTACGATGTGCCAATTATCTTTGACTTTCACCTTACACACACACAACTTTCCACTGCTGCGAGTTTTCATGCAAAAGTGTGCCGGTGGTAGTTTTACACGTTTATGGATTGCATAGTCACAACTTTGACAGAACTCTGCTTCATAATATCCGTATTTAGTGCAGCAGTAGCTTATTTAAGTAGGGTCTATGGCTTTAATATTGATTCCCCATAAAACTTTGAAGTTATTTGGGTCACAATTGCACAAGTAAGACCTATTTTGTAGTCGACGGCCGTGCTGGCTCGTGTAATATAGATGTTGTATATAGATTCCGTAATACAACGAGTCAACTGAAATGCAATTCGGCTGCGAAACCAAAGCAAACCAATATAATATGGCTAATTGCCTCCCGTCCCCCTCTTACTACCAAGGCTAACTGTCTCCGCCGGAGCCAACAAAAAGAAATCCAGGCGAACCTTGGAATTCAATTTTGTAAGTGAAGAGCATTTCCCTGACAAGCTAACTATTTAACCATGTATATTATGATTACATATGCACAGGAGTGGAAATGATTTTAGATTCCAACAGATTCGTTTACTTTATGATCAATCAGAGCATGAGTAGAATATTTTGATGGACAGTCGTCCAAAATGGACTTCAAATGGCTTTTTTTGATCAAATAAAAATTAACCTCAATTGCAGCAAACGAGTCCAGTCCCCTGTAAAATTATCCGATTGGTAATACAAACTCGAAAAATAAAGGGAGTAGCAGCAGCAACTCGTCGAATATTTTTATGGCATAATTCTGCAAAAACAGACAAAGAAGGAGTTCAGTATGCTGCAATATTTTTTTAATGTCTCCTTCACTACATTTTCAGGGAAAAGCGATAATTCCAGAGCATCGTGTGTATAATATACATATAGCATTATTATCCGTATAGATTGTTAGTAGTTAATGATTTTTTTTCCATCCTTTGGCTATTGTGCAAGTCACATTCTCAATTAAAAAGTTTTACACTGGCATTTTCCTGCTCGTTGTGATTTTATGGGAAGATATGAGATTGTGTGCCATGTTGCGACCACCTCTCTGACTCTGTGTGTCTCTGTTTGAGTAATTTAAAGGAAGGAATTGGATATTTGAGTGGTGGTGCAGGAGTGAGTGGAAAGGACAAGCACTGGTAGAAGTATGCAACGAGAGAGAGAGAGTGAGTCGACTAATTAGTGAGTCCCTCAGCAACGACTGTACTCAGCTATCTACTAGCATGGGCCATGTATAGATACATGTTGTAGATATACATAGAGAAGAGATATAAATATCTGGCAGAAATAAATAGAATATGGATAGAGAGAGAGAGAGACTGTGCAGCGTGTAGACTCGTCGAGTGCCAGAAGAGAACTGAGAGAACAATAAACAATATAGAAGTTGAATAGAATGGAGAATCAGAGAGAACGGAAGAATGGAGAGGAGATACGATGGGTGTTCTATACTCGAAGCAATTAAGCTTAATTGGACGACTCATTATTCGACGAATTAACTTAATTGGGGATTTTTTAATTGGAATTGCTCTCTCTCTCTCTTTCTATTCTCTGTCTGTCTTCCCTCTCTCTCTCTCTCTGGAGGAACTTCATTCTCTGTAACTATTCTTCTCTATTCTCTCGTAACGAAACGAAAACTAACCAAAATGAGCTGGGCAGCAGATGAGACTCGAGAGAGAGAGAGACTCTTTCATAATAACACTTTCTAGCTTGAACTGTATATATAGCAAAAGTATGCGGAGAAATTCCCTGTGCAAAAAATCGCTATATAATGCTTTAACATTGGGTCTACTGGAAGGATGGTAGCAGAAAGTAACTGTGTGTTACTATGAGCGAAAAAGAGGATTTGTGTCGGAGTCCCATGCGATTTTGTGGTAAAAGCTACCCACTGAGAGAAATAGCGGGTAGAATATGCTGCACGTGGGGAAAATTGTCTGATTGACTCGTTTGAACTTTCGTGCTTTGGATTATTGAGGAAAAATTGTAAATAAAACTTGGATTTTGAGCAATTTTAGCTATTGTGAGCGTAAAAATGGATATTTCTGTTTATTTTTTATAGCATATAATATTATTTACTGTTATCTATTTAATTGGCCCACTTTCTGGTAGACAAACGAGATAATGGGGAAACTATTTTTAGGTGAAAATCATTAATTGATAATTGAAGTCGTCGTAAAGTGAAGCTATAAAAGAAATGCTCGTCAGGAGTAGCAAACTCTTTTGTGAACTTGATATTCTTCATGTAACAGGACTCATTATAAATAATTCAGCGAAATAATCTATAAATACGCACGAGATCACTTAGGAACTCTATACTGTTCGCAGACTCCCATTACGCCGTCAATGGCCAATTAAACGGAAAGCACAAACATTTAATCCTACTAAATAATGGAAAAATGGTTTTGTGCGGTGGGACGATGAAATGGTCCAAAATAGAACAATATTTAAAGATAGTGACGCAAAATGTCAAAACGGATCGACGGTAAAAAAAATCCGTGAAAAAGTGATAGCGGCTAAGGGGAAAACTCAAAGTTATTTAAATCCATGGGGTAAGTTAAGGGTACAATTTAATGGACATGTTAAAGAAATACAAATGGCAGCATGATTTTGTTCAGATTCTCAAATATTTATATTTATGCATGAATACATGCAGCAGTAATACTGTTTGTGCATTTACAGACATCTTATAGCGGTAAGTATACGGACGATGAATGACTCAGTCGAAGAATATTGTAATTCTAACAAAAGTATCCAAATCGTAAAGATGGACAAATAAACTGAAGCGCAGTCCACACCAACTCAATGTGTCCGCAAATCCAGGAAATTGTTCGGACAATCCAATTCATTCCAAATGGCATGATATCTACCAATCGAATGCATGATTTTTGCAGTAATTTATCCCTTAAACTACATACATGTGTTATAAAGAAAAACTTTTTTTTGCAAAAAGTTCAGATTGCAAGGTCTGACACATTAGTTGAATACACCAATCGAAAGATAAATTCAGCCTCTACAACTTTACCACTCAGAATTAAACTCTAAGTGTCCGGTTTGGCGTAAAATTTGAATTGCACATTGTATTGACAACATAATGATTTGAGGCTGAACATCTCCTTCGATTGGTATACAAAGTATACATATTGGACCTTAATGACCTCGACCAGAATTCTGTAAATAAGACGTCCAGAGGTTGCAACAAAGGCCCTCATACTACCATAATATTATTACCTACTGTTTTGTTTTCATCATACTGTTAAATATTGCAAAAGCTTGTTACTGCTACTACTATTTAATTTACTGCCATTTCCTCACAAATTGCAAATGGACTTACTGCTACTTTAATTTATTTTACTTTGACAAATTCGTTGTGGAACTTGTTCTTTCATTACTGCCACTTGTATAAGTTAATGGCGTATACCATTTTGCCAATAAATACATGTATAGAAAACGCACTCAGGGTTTCGTAAACGCAATGTTTTGCGATTTAATTTCTTACTCATGGGATTAAACGCTGTTAAACAGATTTGCCACCAAATGTGATGTGCTTTTTGCCTAAAAATCGATTTATTCCCATTAATTCCACATGGCTGCGATCAAATATTTCATCTCATTTAATCACACCAATTAATCCAACTATAATTACATGACCCATAGAAAGCCGAAGGAAATTCAAAAATATTTCATGTGCACCATGGCGGAATTTTTAATGAATTCCTGTATCTGCTACAATGCACTGTACATGTTTCTACTAGAACATCTTTTTAGCAGAATAATTTTAATAGGAACTTGTAATAGACACGGTATGCAGGAGATCATCAGAAGAGCAACAACTTCGACAGGAGGACAAGCACGAGCACAGGAAATGTTATAATTCGTTCATTCATCTTTCACAATCATATTTAATGCTGTGACTCTCATTAAAAAAATGTAAATGCTACAAGTTCTCCCAGTGGAATTAGTAGATATTTATATCCGATCTTGGAGCAAGTAATTATGGAACAAAAAAGGTATGCCTTTTTCTACCAAGGACAAAAAAGTTTGCTTATTTTAAAAAAAACCACATTTTCTAAGTTTTATATCTAGAAAAAGGCAAAAAGGGTGCATGAAGTTGCATGAAGTTAAAAAGGTTGCTAATTTTAAAAGGGTTGCCCTTTTACATGTTAAAACATAGAAAAAAAGCGAAACGGTTAAAAGATAAAAAAGTTATGCTTTGTTAACTAGCTATGGGTACCTTAAACAAAAAAGGCAAGACAGGAAAAGGCATTGGATATTCGTTTTTTTTAGTTGCCAGTGTACGTATGCACGAATCAATGTTATACGCTATATATAGGGTATATAGGATTTTGGGTGTGCTTCTGTGAATTTTCTTTTGTGAAGTGGCTGTGGAGAGATTGGCGATGTAATCAGATGATCTAATGAGAATCTGAGTTGTTAAGTGTAATCATAACATCATCAAATCAGAGTAGAACATCCAAATCATCACATAACATCCTTAATAAAGAATGGAAAACAATGCTGAAACTGTTTTATTATTAAAGTGGATCGCATGTGTGTTTCTCTCGACGACTGACTCAGAATCCAATTTAGTCAGAGCCAGAGCATATACTACGAAGTGTGTGTGTCTGTGCAACTGGATAGAGTTGTTGCAAGCATGCGACGAATATCCCTCATTTAGGAATTACAATTAGAGCACAATAGCACAATGCTTGCTGCAATACTTCAAGTGCTACTATAGTGCGGTATAGTGAAGGGCTTGGAATTAATGACGTCATCGCGTACTCGGGGGCTTCACACTTTGAATACCACATGCAATTTTAGAAAGATTGCTTTGTATTCATGTCAAATGTATTCTGAATCATTTTAAATAATCGTTAATCTCTAATCTGTAATCACATTTCGGGAAAAGTAATTTGTAATCTGTAATATCTGATTACGATTGTAAGTATAGGTAATCCGATTACTTTTGAGATTACTGATCATTTTCAGAAACTCTGATTGCAATCTGTAATTGCCAATTGCACTTTTTGCAAATGTAATTTGGATTTTTAAAAAATAATCTGTAATTGACAGTTATTGTAAAAGAATTGCGCGCAAGATCCTTGTGATCATAACACGGGGGAGAGGTGGACAAATTTATTTTTCGACATCGTGATTAATGTATAGTTCCTTGACGAGTAGAAAAGGTAAAGGCCACCTATAAGGCAGTATTAGTTATATAATGGTAATATGTTCTTGTGCTGATAGCCATTTGCACGAGAGCCATGTAGTAGGTTGTAATGACATCCAGGAGCAGCCGTGGCAATGTGGCAACCGTAGCATCCAATTCAATTCAGCCTATGCAATGGCTACTGACTCCTTTTGCTGTTTTGTGGTTCATATAATTAAGAAAATTCAACCCTTGAAATAGATACACGAAGTAGATAGTAGAGACAAGTTGACTTGACGTGACTCCATCCACTGCTCCGCGTCACTTCAGACAAAACTTGTACGAAAACGTGGTCCTTGGTAGAGGACTCCTCGTTGAGATTCTCTCGCTGCGAGAGAATACTCTTATCCAGTAAATTCAAGGACCAGACAATATCAACGACAACACATAAGACATTTCTCCATTTCTCATTATCACTTAATATTAATAATATTATAGATAACAAAATTGGATCCTTAGAATTTAAACTTTTCCGTATTTTAATAATTTGTAGCAATAATACCCAACTAAGATTCATTGGGTATACTTAGTCGATCAATTTCATTCAACAGTTTAAGAATAGGTGATTGCACGCACCACATTGTAAATATTTGTAAGTATTAATTAGTAGATGAAAAATTGGTAAAAGTCTAAATTGATGTTTTGGGCCCACAAAAGTTTGTGGCGAAATGGTAAAAATCGTTCGCCAATATGAGAGGGAGAAATTGACGAAATCCAATTTTCGATTTAAGCTTGGGTTGGGGGAGGGGGCTGCAGAAAATTCATATTTTGAAGTTCTACGTATTCCTTCCACACGCGTGAGCTTGATCGCATCATTTAATTGCTGTAGAACAATGCACAATTGATGGCATTCGCAATTCTAAACTGTAATTGCTAGTGTTGATACAGTGAAGCTAGAAATGTAATACAGTATCTAATTATTATGCAATATTTCCTGTACGGCATTTTTAAAATGTGCATACATGAATAAAACTGTCATTTTCTTCACAATGAGTGAGACACGTGCAATATTATTTGTATTCCGTTGATGAATGAACGTAGTTGAGGTGACCGTTCCAGTGATAATTTCCAAAAGTCGATTCCATTGTTCTCCATTTATTATTTATTCCATTTTCATTCATAAAGACGGAAAACGAGTAGCTGCAGTTCCTTCGTTCTATTTTTACATTCTATTCTTCTTTTTACACGATTCTCTCTCTATCTCTCTGTTCACCGTCACCCCAACAAATCCTATAAAGATAACAGCCACCATCTTCCACAACATTAAACTTGTACATCTCTAAATAAGATACTCATCTTATTCTGTAGATCATATCATTAGCAGTGCTATTATTGCTACATTATTATCATCTCCTGACCAGGGATGCAAAAACCGGGTTTTTAAAATAATGAACCCCTTGGGTAATTTTTGACAGCTTTGTACGTAAAAAAGATGCAATTTTTTTTATTATTGTAATACTTTTGGTGCATTTAATGAAAAATTAGTGAAAAACGCATAAACCAAAGGAACAGGGTTGCAAAAACCCTGGCTGGCTTAGATGTTTACATCCTTCGTGTTGTTTGTTGTTCTCATTACCCAAACTAAACAAGCAGCGGTGCAATAATAATAATATTCGCGAACTATTTTTCAGTTCCGGCGGCGACCACAACAAAATACAATAGTTTACGAGCTTTTGTATGTTAAATTAATGTTCTGCGAAGGAATGACATAAAATATTTTAAATATATCGTCAAAATTCTATTCTCTCCATAATATTATTATCGTGTTCGTTTTTTATTTTTTATTTGTCGGTGTCGTTGTTGGTTTTTCTTCTGTGTCTACTCTGTTCATTTATTTTACATCTTCGTGCATCCTAAAATAGTATTCCGCGTATCCCCTATTTGTGTACAAGAGCGCAACAGTGATTCACCACGAATGGATTCTATAATGCATATCGTGAAAGTGAAGAGACGGAAATTACTGGGCCGTTAATTAAAGCGTAAATTAGAAGAGGGAGAAGAAAATGAGGAGAGACCCTTAATTGACTCGGTGCATGAGTTCATCATCAACGGCAGAAGATGGAACAATAAAATAAAGTAAGTGCAACAAGACACAGTCAGGTAGAAGAAGAGGAAGGTGGATCGACACGATATAGAGTAGTGCATAGACAATGGGACAGCAACGATGGAGCTCAGAGAGAGAGAGGAGCCAATCCTATTGAATGTTAATGGAAGAAGAGCGCGGAATGAAAAACGTGACGATGAAAATACCTTGCTGGCTCACTCTCACGCACATTGCATCACACACACACAACAGCACACAACACAAACAACTAATAACACCAAAAACGAACGTATTAAAAAAGGAAGACGGAGCATCCAACGGCACAGCCTAAGTATCACCATCATCTCCTCAACAACTGATTGACTCGTAGGCCATTCAGTTCACTACCATCACTCGCTCTTTGTCTATTTACTCTCATCCTTTACGGTGTGTGCAGCAGATGAGCTTTTCCAATCAGGGCTGGGCATCGGATATTGTCTCCATAGACTATGAAATATAAAAACGCTTCAAAAATAACCAATAATAAAGTGTAACACCGGTCCCTCCAAAGTAAAAATGTAGTATCGGCCGGTCGATGGTAAGTTATAATACAGAATCCGCCGGCTTACACCTTGACTGACTGTGAAAATGCAAGAATACAGTCGGCCGGCGTTGTAGGGGCTAACAGTAACAATAAATTTGACATACTTTTCAATTCTGACCCTACATCTCTAAAACCCACCATTTTAAAAAACTGTCGAAACGGGATGTTTTGGTTTTCCTTACAAAGCAAGACAACATCAGTTTAATTAGTGTAAACACAAAATTGTGAAGCTGGGTGTTTTATAACGCGGCCGGCCGACATAAAAATTGCTGTGAGGGTCGGCCTCTGTTGTTCACAGAAATGTAAAGGAACGCCACAATTTGAAACCACACTAGGTCCCAGAACCAGGAAACCCATAATTTTGCATAGTAGTCGGCAGCATGTGGCCAGCTCTGATGAAATTCTACATAAGAGATCGATTGGGAAAATGCAATACCTCTATTCCCATTCAAAGCAAAGTAATCAAATCAGTAAACAAAGAACAGTATTTCCATGCCTCCTTTTTCCATTTCCCTGGCAAGAAAAGGAAAAAGCAAAGAAAATGCTAACTGAGAGACTACCAAGACGCAATTACCACTCAACGAAGTTCTTATTCTTTCTTATTATGTAATAATAGCTGGACGGCCCAGCAAACACACATACCGCCCGTTTCTCCATCACACAAGGAGTGAATACATATCTCATTAAGTCTCAGTCTACTCTCAACAAGTTCAATATATGGAATAATATGCAGAGAAAGAGAAGCCACAGTTTTTCCGTCCATTTACACGTCTGCACTCTGCAGTGATAATTTCAAAAGACAGGCAAATCCTGATGCGATGGTCAACGGAACAAAATGAATGAAAACTCATCTTAAAGTGATTAGCTCTTGAAATACATTTTTATTACGCGTGCGTGTACTGTAGGGTCAGATGTGGGGAGGAGGGGGTGAAGGATGCTTTTTTCCATCTTTCCCATGCTAACGTAGCTCCTCCACCTAAGCCCCACCGTCCCTATCTTACATGCACTTGTGTGCTGCACTACAAACACTCCCCTTTATCTTCATGTGTGACTCTGAAAATTCAAATTTTAAACTCCGTAACTATTTATTTACTCTTTTAAAGGGGTCACCCCCAAAACACAAAATTCACCATGTTGTGGATGTGGATTTGAAGAATTACGAAGCATGAATAATTCATCTTAAGATTATTAGCATCTGTTGGTCCCGAATTTAATTTCTGAATACATAGAGAACCAGTGGGGAGGGGGCGGGCGACTATCTTGTTCATGTTAAGTTATAGCTACAATTAAAGTCATTCCCTCTCTTACGCAGTTATTTCCTAATGCCATGGGGGCAGAGCTACCCCCATGTCTTCTTAGCTCCCCCGGATCCTCCCCTGACTATTGAGTAAAATTATACTATGAGGTTATTATATTGTTCATATAAAAAGGCCAGTTTAAGAAAAGGTAGAACGAAACGGATCTAATTTCAACCTCCGAAAGAAACAAAACAAATACTCTTGCTCTCTAAGTGGTTCGTGGCAAGATCATTCATTCTACATGGAGATTACTGTTTTTCCCTCCTTTTTATGTGAAATATCTTTAATGTCCGTCATTTCTATCTCAAGTAACACAGAAGATAATTAGTTTTTCTATTGCTTTTCACTACCTGAAGACATGACATGAAGTGCTTGAATATTACTGATGACTGTTTCTTCTGTACGCAGATGACTGAGTTTATTTAATGTGCTTCTATTTATTTGAATTATTGTAGTTTCACTTTGCAAGCTCGATCAGGACTTATATGGGTGGAAAGTGGAAATGTTACACGGACGTATAACCTAGTCAGCAAAAAAAATTAATGAACTGGTGTAATTGTGTAATGTCAATATTTTTGACTTTGTTGGTCATAATAAGGTGTAAGCGAATCTTAAGAATACTGCAACAAGTTGAACATCTCTATCAGAAATCTTGTACTCATCTAATTAATCATTCCCAGTTTTACAGCCAAGGATACACTTCTGGGCAGGGTTTCGGGTGTGACAATAACACTGGGATTATTTGCTTTAATTAATGCGAATATAATAATGCCATCTGCCTTCGGATTTATGACATTATTCACATTATTCACATCACATCTGTTAACTATAAATTGTGATGTACGAAATGAAATCTTACTACAAGGATTAAACTTAAGGGCGCAATGAGATTGAAGGGGTTGGCTCGACGGATTTGAGCACATCCAAGGTATACCGTTAGTTTAAGTACATACATAATTAAAAATTTGATTTTCAAACTCTTCCCCCGAAAATAGTACACATTGAACGTCATGGAACAGAAATCGCCACTTAGGTCCCATATTCTTGATTGAACGTACGTGATCAGTCTCTTGGTGACCCCCTCCCACATTAATCGCGTGATTAATATTTGTCCCTAATTACAACACGTTGAATCCCTAATTTTTTCAAATTTTATGTATTTTGCATTGAAAATTACCGATTGCAACAAGTTTTAGCTATTTTCACGCGAAATGTTTAAGTAGTGTTTAAAATTCGGGCAAATGTATTCAGGTGGTTTTTCAGGTGCTGTCGTCACTATTAGACTCAACTTTGGCCAGTTTTCCTAATGATATGGGATGCTGCTGACCTCCCTGATTCACCACTGATTGCACTTGTCACAAAGTAGACTGGCGATTTACTACATACAACGACTCTTATGCAGTAGTAAGACTTGTATGGTTGCGTAATCTCTCTTACTGCTATGTAGTATTCCTATCTGTGCATAAACTCGGGATGGGATTTACAAGCAGATAAGATGGGAGGGGCTGTTGTGTGTATTTTTGTTAGAATAAGCATCAATAAAGGTGTTCTAAACAATCAAGACATTTTTCTTATTCACATCACTTTTCTGTATCTCGCGTCAGCTATTAAGGCAAGAGAAAATACAAGTTAGTACTACCAGTACTAACTAGTGTTCCATTTTAGCCGGCTTTTCACCTTAATGCCAGCTATAGGGGCAAATGGAAACTAAATGACAGATTTTTCAAATTTCCCTCAAAATCTTAACAGGGAGCAAGCTTTGCTAATACATGTTAATAGACATTTGCCCCTTTTGGCATACGGCCGCTTTGCCAATGGCCGTTGGCTAGCTTAACAGTGGATTACTGCTTAATCCTCTAATTATGTGTACATTTAACATTAGCAGGCCTCGGATATCAAGGCAAAGTCTTGCACACATAAGGCCGCTTTGCCAATGGCCGTTGGCTAGCTTAACAGTGGATTACTGCTTAATCCTCTAATTATGTGTACATTTAACATTAGCAGGCCTCGGATATCAAGGCAAAGTCTTGCATTCTCCAAGGACTGCTTTCTATATAGACTTCTGCTTTTCATATTAATTTTGATAAAAACAACTACAGCATTTCTAACTTTTTTTCCATTTTGATATTTTTTTCCCAAAAAATACAACGATTCACAAAATTCTTTCCCCGTAGGAAATTATTACTTTCAAAATTTTTAATTGTACAAATGATGCAACAGTACTTTTCTTAAAATTAAGGTTATTTTTCGCAGATTTGTGTTTGAAAAAGTAATTTCACAAGTTTTTATGCGATCATACATATCGGAAGTCTGAGCAAGATACACACAGAGGATTGCCATATACGGAATTAGCGTTGAAAATGCCACAGACAGATAGAGAGTGCAGATTGAAGATAAGGTTGACTCATTAGGAGTTTGTACGAAGTTGATATTTAATTCAATTCACATCTCTTCTCTCTCTCTCACTGATCACTCACTGCTGACAATCAGTCAAGTCCAGTCAGTCAGTCATTGCATTGTTGTTGGATGTGGAACGTCTTCGGAATGAATTTAACTTGTTTCTATGATTTATTTGATTGTATCGGCGCACACAATGGCTCGCTCACTCAACAACAACGCAAATCCTACAACTTCATGTCTTGTCTCGTCTCTTTCCCCTCATCTGGCCTGTACAAGCAACTAGTTAGTAAATGGAAGGTGGAAATTTGCATACAATGCACAACACTCTCGGCATTATAACATTTTCTATATGATTATTTTCAAATTACATTTATTTATTAGATGCAAGAATGCTAAATGCTAAAGAAAATTCTTGTAACCATTAATTGATTATGGTTTTCATATTTGTGAAAAAATAAACAGTAAAGAGTAAAAGACAAGGTAAGCGTGAGGATAAGTTTTTCTGTTAATTCTTATGCAGTGCTGCCAACATGTCTCAGTTTTGACGTGTGCACGGCCGCAGGTCACGTTTTGCTTTTACCAGGATCCACGAGTTTGGGTTTAAGTATGGCAGTAGAAAATTTTGAAATAAATTAGAATGTAAACAATTTTTTTAACAAAAATAATAATAAGTATTACTATTTCTGCATCAAGTGCTAATAAGTGAAAACGTGAAATCTATCCAAAATGACAATGTCGAAAATGCTCACAATTAATGATCTTTATTGGCAGGTTTAAAATGGCACATCGGTCCGTCCACAATTCAATTCAATGTACTATGAGATACAAAATTGGTAGCAGTATTTTGTAAATTTTTAAGGGAAAATTAAACAGCGACCCTTTTGTGAATTTTTTATCTTTAACAAGTATGCGAGATATGAGTGGGAACGAATCCAAAAATGGAATTTGGAAACGTTTGCTCGTAAATGAACTTTAAGTTGTAAGTCACGAGCGTTTAAATATCACACGTGTTTAGCTTGCTCTTTAAAATAAACTGCGTATTACCTGCAAAACAAGTTGTTATAATTTTTCTCATTTTATTGTCCTACGTCCTACAAATATATTAGTCTGTGTACATGTTGTAAATAGTTACACAATTGAATGCTAAGGCTGAAGAAGTCTGGTGGAATGATGTTTTGGATTTTATTTATTTTATTGGAACAGCATGACTTCGCGGTAGTAAAGCAAGCAAGCCATAAAATATCATTGTTATCTGAATAATTCTATGCGTACAGTGTGCCAGGGTTTCCTAAATCCGGTTTAATGAGAGTAACGGGATTTTGGATGGATTCATGGACAGGGTTTTTATGAGGAGCCAACCCAATTGATGAACATATTTTTTTAGGATCTCTAATCGTGGATTAATGAAATTAAAGGATAGAATATGCCGCAAAAATGTATTTTGCCTCAAACTCAATTTAGTAATGAAATTAATCTCACGTCGAATTTCTTCCCAAATAATCCCGATGTCATTAAATGGGCCGAAACCGTGGCAGTCTCTCACAGCACAAGCTTCTGTTGCTCTGCACATTTCAATATTTCAATAAATCTAAGAAGACGAAGGCGGAGACTAATAACAGATTCAACTTGGGTTACACACAACGAGTATTTATTGCATCCAGTTTACAATTGCTCCCCAGTGACTTCTCCAGTTTCACGATTATTCCACAAAAATTGTTTTCCCCTCTGTAAAGTTAAATAATAATAAAAGACGACGAGGAGTTATGAGCATGTTTTTCTGCTTTGCTTTGATAATGTCTATAATAATAATAATATGACATGAGATTCTGTTATTGCATTTGTCATGAATGTCATACGTAGTTGTCTTGGAGTCGTCGTCGTACCAAATCCTGTATTTCTTTCTATGTTTGTGTGCTTATGTCTTGTCTTGTCGTTTGTTGTGTTTCTTCAAGTCACATCATGTCACGTCCATGTCAGGTAAAAGGTCTCAGCAGGAGAATTTTGTCTACTATTGCTCTGCTGCTTGCACATACAGACACAAACACACACAGTTGACATGTCAAGTCAAGTCAAGCAACAGGAATTTATTTTATTTGCATTAAGTCGTCAAATGTTGAACACAGACTGGATTTCCTTGGGGGTCGTCCTTACAGTAAGTTGACAAATTCAATTACAAGGGGCATGACTGCATCCACAGTTAGTATTCATCCGGAAAGTTTATTGTGGGGAAAGGAACAAAAAAAACTTTGACCTTCCTTTTTTCTCCCAAAAATACGTTTTAACTGCAAAATTTGGATCATTCTAACAATCAATTTTCGCAAATTTAGGACTTATTTTCTCGAATAGCAATGTTACGCTTCTCTTCTGCTGTTCACAATTTTAAGAGCGTTCAATTTTATTGGTTGTCACTTTCTGCATTTCCTTCCAGCGTTTTACAATTTTTAGTACGATTATTAAATTGGTAGCTATTTTGGTCCCTTGCATCCGTGTTTCGCAGTTTTGAGGGCATTTCTTTCGGAAGCATTCATAGAGAAAGTCCGCATTTAGGGGGAATGGGGTCCCATAAAAACTGGACAGATGAAGGCGAAGGGGGTGCAAAAATCGCGATTTTTAAGCACGTCCTAAATGAACGACCCTATAGGGCCGTCCAAGGTAATACATTATCTCGGATGCCATTTTAAGCAGTTTTATTGACTGTTTCCGTAATTTCAATGGCTTTCCTATGGTTGCCGTTTTATCAATTTATTTTCCTTTTCGGTTTTTGTGGGGCAACATTGCCTGAGTGTAATTTTCCATTCATTTTTCGGAAACTGTCATCTCCTTGGAAAAATTATTGATATCCGATGGTTTAGGTTTAAAATGGTCATTCTTTGTTATGATGTTCATGGATCACCCCCTATTGTAAATATTCAATTGAGTTCCAACTACACATGGAAGCACACACACATATGCACTATGCTTTGTGTGTCGTTTAGCTTACCGTGTGGACGGATTGTCAATAAATTACAGGATTTCTTCTGGGCTCCTATGACATCGCCTGTGACGTGACATGATCTCGAACATTTTATGTCCTCGACTGGACTTGATGGTGTGCCCTGCGGCGCTCTCTCAATACTACTTCTAATAGCCACAGAGAAAATAAGCCCACCAGACTTCTGCATTTCATGTTTCTCATATTTCTACATATACATATGATAGGTTTTCTATTTCTGATGGCCCAGCAGGGAACAACCGGGCAGCTACAAAAGTTGACCTGACCTGTCACTTGGCCTTTGACAAAACCTAAAAGTTCATTTCAAATGTAGTCGTAAAAGTTTCCCAGGAATAAAACATAAGTGTAATAAAAATGTTTTCTGAAAATGATTCCTCATTTCCATGAATGAAAAAATCCGGTGTTTTTATGGAAAAAACATCGGGTTTGGGTTTTTGACGTTCTTATAGATTTGTAGTAAAGGCATTCACTTGTTTTCTCAATGTAACGGTATTTGCCTATTTAGTGAAAATTGGACAAAAAACTTCATTTTAACGTAAGTTGGAAGTGAGACAAAACAACGTTGAACAAATCCAGTATTTATTTGATTTGAAACACACAGTTTTCTTTTAAAAAATATTATCAGCGAACTCATACTTCGGGGTACCGGCCGGGTATCCAGTGGGCCTTTGGCGTGGTATACTATTATACCCGGGGATTTAATTGAATGATTGGTTCACAGTCCGCGCTTAAGACCATTGTTGCCTACGAATGATCATTTTGTTGAAACATTTTCTCCACTGTAAATGTCATTATCTTACAATTCCCGCCAGATCGTACTAGGGTGTCAACGGCCCACAATAGAAAGAGTTGCGTAGATTCAGAATCTGCTGACAAAAGTTGCCCAAATCCGTAACAGTAAGAGTTACATGAGCTCATTTCGGCCCTAAATCGCGATTTTTTATAGTCTTTTTGGCGTTAACTCGCCCATTTTGTAAAATTTTAGCACTGAAATTTTTTGCGTGACATTTCTTGACATGTGCTACAACCTGTAATTGTAAAAGTGGTATCTTATTGATCAGAAACTGTTCCCATGCATTAAGAATGTAGAGAAAAATTAAGTATTGGGCAGTGTGATTTCGGATCGGCATCCCTACATTGAGACGTATACGGATAATTACATTCAATGCACTTGCGAGTATAAAATTAAAGGTGTGCAAACAATTTTACAATCAAATTTGGATAAACCCATAGTGTTGTCGGCCTTTGCAGCGACTGATTCTTCCTTTTCAAACTTCTTCATAATATTTAATCCAATTAGTTTTTTAATTTTTGTTGCATTTGTTGAGAATAAATATGAGGAAAAAACCTGTTGTTACTCAATTATTGTTTTGTATATTAGGTATACCATTTATAAAGTACGTAGGAGGATCTGAGAGTTGCATTAATGAGATTTGCAACATGTGTTCCCTTTTTTGCGTTACAGAAGGATGGGGGTTTGAACTTTGTGATTTATGCGTAACGAACTACACTAGCACATGAGATGTGACATATTCAGAATAGTCCTTAATCGTGGATGTCTGTATAAAGAACAACAAACAAACTTTGTGCAACATAACCAATTTTTATGAGCACCCTAACTACATACATGACATATGACATTTGTATATATATATATCTGACAGTATAAAATCTTCAATTGAACAAGTTCACTTTGCTATAAAACCTACTTATGTCATAAACACCAACTGTAATAATCTGTCAAAGATGATGAAACGATTTTTGCAAATAGCGGTAATCACATATTTATAAGGTGATTTTATTGTCAAGCTTTTGTCCTCTGACAGATGTATAATAAAATGAGTAACAGTTTAAAATAGAATCGCATGAAAAGTATATTAAATTACCTGTTACAAGTTAAATTAAAGCTGCAAATTGCATGACACACAAGAGCTTTTTTTATAAATGTGTTTTTTATAAATAAAAGCTCAAAAATCCCATGAACCAAAAGGACAGGGTCATGGCGTATAATAATTAAAGTAAAATGGCATTTTGCTATATTGGGGACAAAGCCCCCAGAATTGTGGTGAGAGAGGAGAGCATGGTAAGAAAATTATAGCGCCATAATGGTTTCAGTTAGTAATGCTTATTGTTCTGTGAGGTGCACGATGATGAGATTAACGATCCGTCCATCACTCACCGAAATATTTAATAAATAATATTGGCTATTGATCCAATTGTTATTTCTACTCACCCCAGTTGTTGTTATTATGAGTAAACCCCCTACTCTCTCCTTTGTTCGTTCACTGTACTAAATACATAGGATCCTATTCAATTTTGTATATAATACTAATACGCCAGAGTGTGTAAGAAATTTTACCATTATCACTTATATTACAAACTGGAAGAGTAGCAGAATGCAGCCACAGAGAGAGAGAGAGAGAAAGACGCAATATGTATTAAGAGAAATTCTGCTAATTTCTCTCTCCCCTACAACTGAACTGTTGGATAACCAGGGTTCAGATTACATACAAAATAAAAATACGGAAAAACGTTCTTCTGCGAATTAAATTCCCACTTTTATACACAAAATCAGGAAGGAAATTCAATTTTTTATGAATCAAAATAAAAACATTTAAGGGGAGAACCATAATGTGCATTGGGCTTGACCTTTTCTACAGTCTACTTCATGTGCAAACGTTCTCAAAATTTAACTATTTTGGATTTTGGGCTCGTTCCCTCCTTATTACCCAGTGGGACACGCAGACCCGGGAGAATATTCTTTATACTTACAATTCAATTTTAGCAAATCGATTTTCAATTCGATTTTATTTTTTGGTTGTAAACTTTTTGTTTGTTTTAACATTTACAAAGGAAAAACATGAGAAACTTTAAAAAAAAATTATATTAACAAAACTCATCGCATACGTATAAATAAGCAAATGACCTTCTTTCTGCAATTATGTATAGGTCATTGCAGTAAAAAAAATGGATTGAACTTAGTTGTTGTTGCACACATTACGATTATCGTGAGATTCATTGATAGGATGAACATGACGGGATAGGAAATATAAATGTGAGAGCAATAATACAAAACACTGTGTACACTGTAGAAGTTACCTCCACTGTGTAGTTTACGAGCGAGGAAATAAATCCAATAGCCTTTCTCTACTATAAACACTAGTTCCTGTTTTCCATATAGCTGCTGCACACAGTAATGTGTACAATGTAAGCAATGAGAAAAGAAAGCAGCTGCTACCACATTTGCACTACTTCTGCCGCTGCACAACCACTCATAATAGCATGTGAGACAGTGTTCGTAATTTACCACCCAGACTCCATTTGTACCACCCACCTGGTAAAAACTGTAAAAAGTGGTAAAAATGACAGAACAGTATAAATAAATATCAAAATCTGTTTGAGAAGGACTACAAGTAGTAAATTGGAGGATTGACAATATATTCCAGTAGTTGGTTCAACGAATACAAATAGCAGCATTTCTCGGAACTTTTTTAAAATCAATTTATTTACTTATATAAGCATGTGAGAGTGCTGTAGATTGAATAAAATTACTTGAATTAGTGCTCCTGATTACTAACATTATGCACAATGAAATTTTACCAATTTTTGTCATTTTTACCACTTTTACCACCCATATTTACAAGGTAGTAAAAACCAGTTCGAACACTGATGTGAGAGGGTATCCCAACGTGTTGGGTCCCCAATGGGTGTTGGGTCGTGGGTTTTGGCCACAAATCCCGTCCCATTGGGTTTTTGGAACAATTCACAGTATCACAGAATCACAGCCAGTGTTCGCCTGGACGGATACCGTCCGTCCAAAAGTGTCCAAAAAAGAAATCAATTAAAACACTGGTATTTTTTGAAGCAAATATTTAACAAAACAATATCTAAAATGTGATCGGTAGAAAACTCAGATGACAACTAAAGTTTGCCCCTTAGAATATTACATTTATACTCAAGATTTGATTTAAACACAACGAATTTATTTGGTATTATTATTCTGATGTTAAAGTTCGATGTTCTTTAATAAGAGTAGTGCATTTATAGGTAGGTACTTACATTTAATGTAATTCTGGGTTGTACAAAATATTTAGAACTGTCAAAACTCATTTGGCCGTTTTTCTTGGTTTTCTTATGTTATATAGGGGATTCAACTATTCGGAAAGAAGATGTGTGGACATAGGACTTTCTCAGGTTGGACGCAAGACCTATTCTACTACATTTCTGAGTTCAATTGTGTGTTCGCACTCGTACTCACACTCTTTCAGGTATTAAATGGGAGTGCATCAAATTGAACGCACTCAAACTCAAATTTGAGTGAGCAGGTTTCATATATGTTTATGATGATGACTATGGGAGCCCCTGCACCAGTTCACTGGAATGAAAGTGATCTGACGTATCGTTGTGGTTCGCTTGGATTTGGGATAATGCGCCTTAGGAGAATTCGGAAAAAGCCAAAAGTGGAATTCGTAAAACGCCAAAGGAGGGTTTTTGTGGAAATTATCTTGTTGTTGATACATTGAGGACACTTACCTGAGATTTGCAATTACACAGATTATTCTAGCTATCGAACATTTAAATATGGTACAAGTGAATTACTTCAGTTTTTGACCGACTGTGAATGCACCAGTATGGACTCTTCAAAAGTACAATTTCTATTTCCTAGAGAGATGACAAAAATCTTGCGTTTGAAGGTCAGGTTATAAATAACTGGTACCTCTGAGAATTCGAAGTTTTTCACTCTAGGGGATGATTGAATCGTGCAATTTTTTTTCATATCTTCACGTTTTAGGACATTCGGAGTCGATTTCAATTTTTGTTAGTTTTTGAAAACATTCACGTTGCCTCCCAAATTTTCCTCTCCTAGGCACGTACAAAATCTAAAGGGTGTCACCAATTTTGCAGCTAACTACTACTTTATATAGGTTTTAACCTAGCCTAACATGTTCACGATAAAATCTACAACCCATTGGTGTGTTTGGCGTTGGGTTGGAACCCCGTACGCATCCAAATTTATTGCTATGCGTTCGGCGTGAATTTTTTAAAAACTACATTATTTTGAAATCGACTCAAAATGTCCACTTGGACGAATTCTCAGACCAATTTTGTCTGACCGTTATTTGCATACTAAATACGAATTGTCACTGTGCACGATACCAATTGTTACTGTGCATGATACGAATTCTCCTAAGACGAATTCACCGGCTCCCGGTTCGCTTCGTTTATTTTCCTTTCACATTCCCATCAGAGCAGCAGTAATACGTTTAAGCATTACCCGCCTATTATAGATGGTCAAATTACCCAAAAGTAATTTGTAGTTTCAGTTATATGGTCATCAATTAATTATATTACAATTGTAATTTCGAACTTTCAATGTAATTATAATTTGTATTTAATTATATGGGGTCATATGTAATTTCGCCACATTTTACACGTAATTTAATCAAAATGTAATGAAATTACGTTGAATCAAGTGAAAGTAATTTGTAATTTCAGGGAAATGTGCACCCAAATAATTAAATTACAATTGTAATTTGAACGTTCAATGTAATTAGTAATTTGGAGTCATGTGATTTGGCCATCTATGCCGTCTAGTACCTACTCGATGCCGTTTGTGTTCTGTAACGTTGCAGAATATATTACCTATTTAGATGAATTTTTGTATCGTTTCCCCACTACTCTTCTATATATTTGTGTGGGGGGTGTGTAGATGGTTGTTGGTGTGTGTTTGCAGCCGGAGCCGAGGAGAGGAGAGGACATAAAAAGCATTTGAGTAACTTTACTCGCATTTCGCCGGGAGAGTTACACCCGTGTGTCTGTGTTGCTGCACTGCTACATATATGGATTGCAATTGCCTTTAAAAGCACGTTAAGTCTTGCAGTGAGTGAGGGAATTGAAGTGAAGGCAGAGCAGGCAAAAAAGGAACAAGCTCGTTGCTCTGCTCGCGGATTGATTAGGCTGAAAGCTTTTTTCATTACGAAAATTGGAAATGAAATAAAAATTCAGCCACTGTGTAATGCAACGCAAGAGAGAGAGAGTCTTCAGTTTCGCCATCCACTGCTGCTGCTCTGCTAATACATAACATTATTTCTATGTGGCTGGGAGAGAGTGGGACGTATGTCACCAATATTATGACGTGTACTGCTTCCCCTCGTGTCTTAGCATACTTAATGGCCATGTTATGTTGTAGCAGCTACTGCCAAAAATTACAAATACAAAATCGGGTCATATTAATAAGTGTCTGCACTCGGCACTAAATTTCAACGGAGTTTTTTTATTGGTTGCTGGTGGTAGACTTGTGTGTTATTGAAGAGACAAGTCAGTTCCAGAGAGTCTCAGAAAGACCATTGGAAATGTTTTTTAAAAATGGAAAAAATTTAAAAGATCCACTCAAGTCTAATTATTAAGTATTTATTTTGATTAAAATAAAATTAAAGGATTGAAATTTGGATACGGTTTAAAATGTATACTATACATTGTATGTGGTACATATTCTTCTTAATAAGAAAGGAGCATATGTTTAGTAAGGAAAAAGTTGCAACAAATTCATAGTTTTACGATGATTTCACTGACAACAATGCAGACCTTTCTCCTGTATATCTCAGAAACGTGGTAACATGTCAATTCTCAGAAACAAGTGGCGGATCTAGAGAGCACCATGTTAAATAAATGAAGTTGACTCGATTCTTTATCTTATCCCTGCTATTTGATTTTTTTTTAATTTGGGGAAGGGGCGAGCGACCTAGATAGGCATCAGAATACTTCAAAACGGATCCACTATTAGTTGGTTCATGTAGATGTCTTATGTTTAATAGGTACACTAGAACTTCTTATAACCTTTTCCCGACAATAATGTTAACTTTTCCCCTTATCACGCATTTTTGCATAAAGAATACAGCGAAAATTGTTCATCGGGTATTATTTAAAATCGAAAATATTATTTGGAGATTCGGCACAATGAAATTTTTCATCAAACCTTTTTTTGAGTTTTATGAAATATTCGAAATTTTTAGGTCATACATTTAGGTTACTGATTTTTAGATCAGCATTTCCAAGTACTCATGTCATAAATGATAAAAATTCATTCTTTCCAGTGGCCCACCATTTTATGCGATATACAGGAGAAAGGTTGCTGTTTAATAGAACTTATGTTGATCTAGCTCATTAATGCTTGTGTACTGTGTTATGTAGTCTAATCTAGATAAATATTACGTAATATTTATTAAAGTGTACTTATGTATCCTGCATACTCCGGGTGGCTACTTTACGTAAGTGTGTTGTGTAAGCGCTAATTACAAAGCAAATGCATTAACCATTATTCAAATATTTATAGAATTCCATTATAAGTAGCAACTATAGTTGATATAATTCACTAATGCTTCTGGGCTCGCTCGCTACAAAGACGTCATAGTTATAAAACAGGAAAAAACAAAGCAATACCCACAGAGCTTTTTTTTTACTTTTTAAAACTTTTTAACTTTACGAGTAGTTGCAGATATGTGTGCAGTGACTTTGAGAAAAATGACAAGTTTCTGTCCAAACAGTTTATCCAAAATGACCAACATTAACCAAAATTAATTTACCTTTTTTCTAACACCAAATTCAAAATTTGGCGCATTTTATACTACTTTGCAGAAAATTGAAAAATCTCCCATTTTATGCCAGTTCGGGGAAGCAGTTAACTTTTCACAATTTATCTTTTGGCTCTCAATTAGGGAGAAAGTCACATTTATAGTGCTATACACACGTTATATTTATTAAATACCCAAATGTCATTAGCACAAAAGTAAAGCATTAGGTAATGTATTCGTCGTAGGCACATAAATTAGGTAAGATTGAAAGACAAACATTGAGGGGAAAAACTGCTGCTTGTCTGTTACATGTGCATTCGTGTACAGATATTATGGATGCATCAAGGTCTCATATTACATGCACATTCTTATGTAACTGCTGCCATGCCTCCGCCATCTAATACATAACGTGCATACAATATTTCTGTACACTCAAGTTTCAATTTCAATTTCAACTGAAGCAGCAAAGTAAAGAAGCCATAATGAAAACAGGTTATATTGCCTGCTGCCATTATTTTCATTTTGTAGCCAAGTTTAAATATTTTACCAAATTTTCCGATTCCCATTACTTTACTATATATTTCGACCACCACTCCGTGACTCCTTACGATCTATCTACAAAATAATGCTACAAAAATTGTTGTTCACCGACATTTTTATTCTTTTCAATTATTCACTTTTAGGGGTCATTCTTAAATTATGATAACAACAAATGTGAATTTTGTATTACCCTCCATCTAAAAAATATGTTTTCAAATCCAAATAAAGCGTACAAATCAATTTAGCAGAATTTTTCCACCTTGGTGGAATCAGACCTTAAAGTTTTCCAATCCACGGGGGATAGGCAAAAATAGAAATATCATTTTCTCACCATTGAAATTTCCTATTTTCCCAGTGGGAATTATTGGAATTCCCAAACCCTGGGAGTAACCTTCGTTAGAATAAGAAAATGCACCAAGATTTATCTTAGAAGGTGTGTTAACAACACCAAGTGTAAGTTCTCTCTCTCTGCGTCTGTCTACTTAACCGTGTTCTCACAGGGGAAAGCTAGCGAGCAGCGTCAGAGCCAAGGTTTTAGCACTTATAATTTAATGCTCACAGTTTAGTTGCCAACAGCCGATCTGCAGCAGCAGTGCACCGTCCACGGCCGCCTTCCACTACTTACTTACATTGGTAAGCTACTTACAATTAATTGTACAGAGCAGAGCAAAGCAGCAGATGTTCTACGTGTAAATTATAAATGACCATTCAACATTGAACGCCGTGTGCCATACACCATTAGATTATTAGGCGCACAGAGACCAGCCACCACCAGCCACCAGACCCATGAACTAAAGTAAGCAGTAAGTGGTATTAATAATATCATCATCATCTTCCTACTTACTCCCACTACATCACCCGGTTTAGTGTTGCCACTTATACTGCCCATCACTGCGTACACTATGAACACGTATTCTGTAGCAGACCATTAAGATATTACGTACTGATGCGCCTTAAAGCGCTCCGGTAATTGTTCGTTAAATTTACTGTTGGTTATATTCTTATTTGATAACCCTGTGTGTGAGAGAGAACAGCGGCGTAACCAACATGAGATGACAGGGGGACAATTTCAGCACGGGAAATTCTTGAGTGGTCCTATTCAGCCATTTACTTTTTACCCCATCATATTCATGTTAATCAAGAGGAATTTTTGTATACCTATCTATTCAATGCATTGTAGCTCCGCCCACTTTGTTACCCTATCCTGATCATGTTGTGGTATTACAGGACGTTTTAGTTGCACTACCTTTTCAATGCTTTAAAGCTCCGTCCACTTCCGGTTTACCGTATCATATCAATGTTAAGTTACCAGAGGATGTTTTCTTTGCACCACCCCGTCAATGTAAGTACTATAACTTACCCATTTCATGTTTACCCTATCCTATTCATGTTAATGTCCTCACAGTATTTACGCCACTGCGTGTGAGTCAGTGTGCCACTGTGAGAATTGAACGTTGGGTAGAGACGTACGAAAGAGTAGACTTTCACTCGCCTTTCACTCTCATCGCTCCGTGAACACAAATTATAATCAAATGCAATTCGAATTTTACCATGAAGAAGTACGCCTCCGCCCAGGTAGGCCAACGTCGACTTCTGTCTCAACGTAATTTCACTTTGCTGTCGTCAAAGTGTAATTGCCTTCCCCGCCGGGCGCTGAAATTGTTTTTCCCATAATAAATTAACGCCTTGTACTTATTACTGCTTACATCAAATGTTTATTAGCTGATGTTTTGATCCATTGGCAAATACATTCGTGGAAAGGGAAGGACGTTGGTATTTATAATTAGCAGGTGGATACTAGATACTACAAGTGCTTATTGTACGACACTCCTCCAGCCAAGAGATCCGTATTACCACAAAAACCACTTTTTGTTTGCTATCTACAGAGATTCTTTCTGATTTGTGGCGCATAATAAAGGTGTAGTCTAAACACTGTCCAAATTACACAGCAAAAAGTCTGAAAATAGCACAAAAAAAAATTGAAAATGTGATAAATAAGTGAAAAATTGGCCAAATTATAAAGGTGGCCAATGAAACTACTGTCAATCAAAACAAGCTGCAAAAATGGAACTAAAATTATTTACAAAATTAATTACTGATTTTGTACTAATTCCATGTGGCCTATATAGATTAAATTGCGCGCTAATATAAGAGTACAGATCGTGTGGAATGTCCCCCGTTGTGACATAAATAAACATGCAAACTAGCTCCGACCATAATACTTCTGTAAAAGGTGAAACCGTTCTTTGCACAAGCAGTTTAGCGGAATCTGTGTGTTCTGTGTACCTATAGTAAACTTTCTGGGAATATCTACTTTTACTACTATAGATATAAATACACTATCTATATAACTTTATATAAGGTATAGATTCATAGTGTATGGTATAGTGAGTGGTGGTAGTGGGTGTTCTGCCTAAAAGTGAGCTACGTGAGATCTTTGTCAAATAAATATTCTCATGGTTTAATCCGATTCGAGATCCAGATCACGTTCGATTTCCCAGCTGAAATTAATGTAATGGTGTCTAATTAAAATTTACTGGCCTCCTTTCCATCGTCTCACATCGCAACAGATCCTCTCTTACTCTCTGGCTCCTATTTTATTCACAAGTACGCACTACACGATATTCTACAAGTACTTAATAGTAAAACAGTCTCAAGGAGAGAGCGAAAGACCCAAACCGACACACACAAGCGCACCTCTGCCTATCTTCAAGTGAATTCAGTGCACAGATCCAGCCAACGAATCGATGTCAATACGAAGCTATATAGAATACAGAGAGGAAGGAGAGCTGAGCCCATTTATTAGTCAATGGAAATAATTATGCTTTGTTGTTGTAGTGGCACAATGTGTACTGAGTGTATACAGAGCCTGAATTGCCATTTAGGAAATGGAAGTTCTATTTTCTCCCATCAGGAAAATCAATTGGTGACTAAACGCCATAAAAAAGGAATTACATGTATTTATAATGTAATCGGTACACAGAAGCTACCTTACTTAAAGGGGGCTCTCCATCACCACTTACACAAAAGAAGGGGAATGGAAACAAAATTCTTACCACATGTGTAGATTATCTTTAACCCTGGAATCTGTGAACATTTTGTAGCGGGGGGAGGGGTGTGTTAGAAATAAGTCACGTGCATATGTTATAAGCATACCCCATTATAATCTTTGCAATCTGACGTCAATTTCTTGAGAGGGGTGTAAGGGACGATTCACTTGAGGACAGGCCTTTTATTGATGGCGTAATTAATGGGCCACCCCTTATAAATGGCATTACACAGAGAGGAGTTCAGGTTATATAGTGAGCAGTGAGCAGACATAATAAACATGTCATCCAATTTCCAATTACCACTGCCACCGTGTAATATAATAAAGAGTATTTGTCTTCTCCCTTTATTAGTACTAACAATAAGTAAACAGACGGACATGTGAATCTCTTTCTCTTATTGCTCTTGTGTTTATAGATGGGCACACTCTACTTACATGATTACAGAGCACACGGCAGATACTTTGTCCAGTCGTCGCCCTTAAGTGCTGAATTCTACTTATTCAGAGCGAGGCGACTTTCTCTCGTCGAATGTCCACTAATGTACAAGGTAAGTGGAATAAACAGAGAACAACTACCGTTTACACATTACCAAAGCAGTCTATATAGTCTCTATTGACTTTCACTATGACGCTATATATAGGTGGATATAGGGCGCAATCCAATCAGCAGCGTCTCGCATGAACGGCTTCTCGTCACGGAAGTCCACAACAAGTAAATCCCCATTCGTAGAAGCACAGGGGCCTATGTATATCCACATGAAAAGCGACGACGGGCAGATTTAATGAAATTTCCATTGTTTCTCTTGTCTAATTAAACTTTCCTGTGAATGTGCATGGAAACGCCCACTCCCTCTCTCTCTCTCTAACACACACACAAGGCCATAGGCACACATTTATATATATAAATAGGGGATAGGTAGTTTAGTAATTAGCGCCTTAATTGATTAATTAATCACAATCTTACTAATTTCAGCGCATTGTCCTTTCATTAGCTAAATGGCAGTTGGATGCGATATGTGATTTCAATTCAATTAAAAACGATTGTAATTATCTGGATGTGCACGGTGTCTGTCTTGTGTGTTGTACGTGTGTGCGTTAAAGGTGGACTCCATGGGGGCTTGTGTGAATATTGTAAGCACAATGCAATTAGTTAAATTACCACTTACGGATAGTTGGATGAGAATTCAATAACCTTTTCCCATGTCGTTCATTCGAGTGTGTCCCCTCTCTGCTGCGCCCATGACTATATACGGAGCTTCTCATCAATGCTTGCAGTAATTGCACTGATGGTACAAACGAAAAAATTAGGGGGATTGTGTTTTTTTGTTAAGAACATTTTTGCTGCTTTCTGATATGTTAAACATGATTACGGACTAAATACTGCCCAAGATCTAGAAATACAGTAAATTGCTTCAACGACTTTTTATCCAACGAATGAAATTCCACAGGATTTTAACAAAATGTTTAGGAAAGCGCTAATTTTTGCCATTTCGCCAATTTTGTATCGCTCTTGGATTGCTATCTCATTTGTAGCCATTTTGCACTGGTATTTAAAATTATGTGTCCCTGAATGGAATTGCAATGGTGACATTTATTATTGATCTCTGTGTACAATAATGCTAGAAGGATTTTTTTGATGCCTCCCAATCACTCTTAACTATCACATCGTTGGTGATCGTAATTCTCATAAGTCAATTAATTCGCGATACGATCATCCTAAAATAATCAATTAACTTTCAATTAATTACTTGTCCAGAGGTACACAAAGTCATACTTACCATAAATTGATACTACCTGCAAAATGACCTTGAGTTAATCGCAAGAAAAAACAATTCGATTTTTTAACGGACATGGCTGTATGTGCTTTTATTATTCTGCAATATTTCCGACAGTAAATTCTCTGCAGGTTTGTGTGTGTGGTACTTATTGAATCATGTCATCATCATCATATATAATAGTATAATATATAGTACATACAGGTAAAGGTGTATGTCATATATAATGTGTATATATACTGTACATATCCTGTGTGTGTGTACATCATACAAGTATTATATGGTAAAAGTACACTATAACTAATGTATTTTTAATCGTATAGAATAAGTATTGCGATCAGTTGAATACAATCGAAACCATTATCTGTTGCTGCTCTTCCCCCTCTTCCCCACTAGCTCTTCACCCAAGTATGTATATATAATAGTAGCTATATACACTACAACAATTATTATTATTAGAGAATACACGTGAGTTGCTCACAGAATAGACTTTTCGATCTGTTCAGCTATTCCGTACATTATAAAGGGTTGTTGTTGTTTTATAAATACATTTCCATACAATTATCCGTGGGGGATTCGGGGAACTGCACAATTGAATCATTATTATGTGTAGCAGCAACAGCGCCTAATAATAATTAGTAATAAAGTACTTGTACGTTATCATGTGTATGTATTTACTAATAATACAATTTCAACTATAGATTACGTAACCATTTCTCACATTATTCTTTGTGTCTATACAACTACAACAAAATTTCCAATAACAATTCCACAGACCTCTCTGCACTACTAATTATAATCACTAATTAAACGAGAATAGAGAACGAGCATGTACAAAGCACATATCATCTATCAATGTGAATGTACCTGTAGAATACACATAAAAAGTACTGTCTATACAAACCACCGCACTGCACAACATATACATTTGTATGAGTATATATTTTTATATTTATATGGCGGTGGCATTCACTAAAATATACGATCTGCCTGAACAATAAATTACAAATGCAACAAAACACAATAATAATAATAATATATGCTTATATGTTCATATCCCTACTACTATTTATATATGAACTGATTCAGTTAAATTCGTACAATAATTTACATGTAAACACATGTACATGTCTATACAGTGTATAAATAGAAAAAACAATGATTAGCTAATTGATTTCGTATTAATTAGAGAAAATTAACTTAGTTGTAGGTAAATAAGTAGTGCTACATCGATGATGATACACGTATACTAACTAAGTATAGTGAATAGTGACGGCCAAAAACAAAATACATGTAATTACTGACAATATAACAACAATTACAAGCTAATTAGAAGTAATAATTCGATATATACAATAAGATCTGTAATTTCTGATGATTTATACTAATTCGTGAGAGAATCAAATATTTTTATACCTACTGCAGTTAGGTGATACTTTTTTATAGCAGGCAGCAGCAGAGTATCTTCCGAATGTAATTGAGTCGGTAAAGTATTTTAAATACATATTATTGATGGAGAAGAGATAATTTTCATAAGCTATAAGTATTGGAATAAGTGTTGGGGCATTGACATCCATAGAAAATACTTATCTGAAAGTATACGTTCTCCATCGTCATTCATACATACAATACTCGCTCCTCCCGCTAACTAATATACGATACCAGCTTTATACCTTGTAGATCGTGAAAA
>JABASC010000290.1:0-47576 GCA_019776185.1 Plutomurus gul
TGTCTATTGTCAAAAGTTACGATGCTCAAAGTACTGAAGAGAAGAAGAAGAAGAAGGTTCTGTGTTTCACAGTTGGATATGTTAAAACGCACGACATAAAATTGCTCTTATTCGAAGAAGGCTCAAAATGCTCACATGTTTTTATGGTGCTTCCTTGCTACTACTGCAAAGATCGTGGCTCGTCTCTCTCTTTTTCTCTTTGCCAACCAATACCACTGCGATATGAACAAGCACAACCTGGTTAAGAGAGAGAAAGCTTACACTATAGACAATTACAATTTGTGAGAGAAAATAACAGAACAGAGAGACTTTTGATGTGCATTGTGTTGTGTTCTTCCTCTTATACAACTTATCTTCAGACACATTCTGTTGCTTCGTTTATCGAGTCTCTTGTTCGTGCACTTTTACTTTTTACTCGTCTGACTTTTTTTTTACTTTCTCATGTTGCTACTTATTTATAAGTATTACGACTGGTCCGAGTTCTGAACTGAGCCAGATACTGCAAAAAACTCCTGATTTAAACTCTTTTGCTAAAAAAAATTTGCATCATTTTCTAAATTGAATTTTCTCTTGAGTGCAGATTGCATAGATAAATAAAGTCGCCTGCAGTATTCCAAATTACATAATATAAGCACTATATAGCTCCTGATGCATTCAGTGCAACTTTGTGTTGCCCCAATTTTTCCATGTAACAGTTAACAATTAAATATTTCTACGACCGCCATAAAACCCATTTATGAAACAGTAACTGTTTTGCTGATGTAATCGTAGCCCGCAGCAATTTTTGTGGGTTGCTGGTTGGACAGGAATTTTCTGTTATTGTAGGAATAATTCTCTTCACGAATTTAATTTCCCAGTGAGTGAGTTATTTTTGAATGCGTCATATCCCTTGGAGCAAAAGCAATCCTTCTTACATACATCATACTTCTCACATCAAAATCGAAAGAGATGACAAGATGACAAAGCATAAAGCATCTTACATATATTTCCTACCTTTGTGTATACGTACGTACTTCTTGAATAGTGAATGTCTACATTCATTCCATGTCAGTTCGTATTTCATCGTGATTGCATTCTCTACCCTTTCCTTTGCTTGTGCATGCACAAATCTTTTCATTTAGTTTTCCTCTCTCTCTCTGTCCCCTTTCTTCATGTTGATTCGTGGTTGTGCTTACGTTTGTCGTTCTGCACAAGCATAAAAGTCACATGGAGTTTCACAGAGTGGGTTCACCTTGAGAAGCATAATGTTTAAACCTCTCATGATGTCTTTTGCAACAATATGGAATTGTAAAATATTATACCCTATAACAAGATTGCTTATAGTTGCTACACAATACCAAAACATACCTAAAGGTGCAAGTATGTCTGTATGCATTTATGTATTACAAATGTATCAAAGCACTCCCTCTCCCATACGTATATATTTATGTGCCAGCTATTTGTACGTATAATACTAGTGCTACAAGAGCACAAAATGAGACTTTCCGGTTCTCGCTCACTCGCTCATTCATTCCATCAGTTTGTCTCAGTCTCTCTATCTCACTCTTTCTCTATCTTTAAGGCAGAGGAAAGGAAAAGTGAACCCGAGGAGAAATTGGAGGAGAGGACGGAGATAAAGTGGGGGGGAAAAGTTTCTCGCTTTAAAGAATTCTTTTTCTCTACTTTAATAACAGGAGAAAGCGATGTAGTGATAATGTTGTATATGTATCTGTTAACACAGTTTATGGGGAGATACAATGTACAGTCGACGATTCAACAATTCACATATACCTTACGCACAGCACAGCAGACACACACATGAACTAGCTTCATATAGCAGTGTAAATGTAAAAAGCAATGCTTCCAGTAGCAATGTACAAAAGATGACGGTTTGGGACCGGTCTTGACTCGTCCTGCTCCTATTACAGCGTATATGGTGGATAATATCCTTAGCCCTAGAGATGCGAATGACAAAAATTCGTAGGGCAGGCGACAATAAAGCTAAAAAAACGCAACAGAAGTGGTCTTGTTACGAGAAATCCCTCCTGAGTGTGCTTACGACGGTAGCAGAGCTGTTTGTACGTTGTCGAAGTGGAAACAGGAGTGAAGTCGAGTTTAGGCTCAGTTGACAAAAGATGAGATGCCGTTTTGTAAATGCTTTCCATAATAATTCAGAGTTACGGGCAGAATTCTCTCCACGTGCTTACTTTCACCGTCGTCTTGTCTGTTAAAAAATTTCAAGGCAGAGAATGCGATTTGTTAAAATCCTTTTAGCATTTAGTCCAAGGCTTTGTCTCATCTCTTTTGTCTCGTCTTATCCTTACACAACTTCTTTGAACATTTCATATTTCTTTCCTATGTAGTAGTATTGTATATATATTATATATATATGTATATAAAATCCTTTTAAAATGCACATTCCCTTTGTGGAATGGTGTTCTTTTTCAACATATATCGTTACTCATTTTTTGCATTGTGCATATTTTATTTCCTGTAGGGGAACATGGGGACAGTTGGTACACGCTTATATTTTTGCGTTATTTGGGGGTTATTGGGGAAGCCATCCTACCCACAACCTCTACAGGTATCTTGACCATCGTGGAATTATGTCCGTTTCTGAAGGCCATACCAAGGTTAAACAAGAAAAGGAAGGAAAAAAGGAAATCAGCAGTTTTAACTGATACAGCAGAAAGGAATGATATTGAAGACGAAGCATTAGCTATTGCAGCGAAAACATCCAAACGTCCGAATAAAACATGGAAAAATTTGCCAAAAATCAAACCGCAAGCGCAAACCTAAAAATGCAGAATTTGTAAAGTGTACATAAGAAGAAACGGACAGAATTAGTCCCATAAGAATTGATTGTTTATTCAAATACAGTATTTTTACAGTATGTACCAACTGTCCCCACCCATGGGGACAGTTGGTACAATTCTCACTTTTTACATTCAATTAATTTGTGCCTCCACATTGAATAAATAAATTAAATAAAAAATATGATGTGCACAGATATATTTTACATCTTTGTGCAATATCACTTCATCTATACATATGTACCACACAAATTTTGGCTGAGATAATTCACTGGGAAAAAGTGTCCCAACCGTCCCCATGTTCCTGTTCCCCTATTGTAATTAGATTGTGACAAAAGTATACAGATATTATTATTATCCTACTAAATGTATACAAAGATACAAGATTAAATATCCTTTCACCTTTGTACAATTAACAAATCTGGTTTACTATTATTTGTACTAGTAAAAAGAAATCTGAGTCCAACAGGAATACAAGGCACGTAAATTAGTAATCGAATTCTTCTACACTTGTGCATTTAAATGTAAAATACACAGGGACATTTTCACTGGTAATATTATATTTATCCAATCTAAAATTCAAAAAGAAACTGAACTAAAACTCTTGTCTTTCACCAGTCTTTGTCTCTTCTTCGTCGCACGTCGTATGTAGTGCATGTGTACAAATGATAGCGTAGTAGTAGTGAAGCAGATAGAAACGTTAAGGATATTTAATACAGACATTTCATTATAGTATCACATTATTACTTTAGCATCCTCTCATCTCTCTCCACTGCAGTGCACTTTATTGCTTGTAGCAAGTCGAATCAAGCAACGAACAAATGTATGGAACGACCGTGTCTCTTTTAGAAGCTGTTCCATCATGTGGCGCGCCTGCATACAGAAACCATGCATAGCTACAGCTTCAGCGAATTTCCTATGCTACACTCTTTTCTACTTGTATGCAATAAGTATATCTGGTAGGTTAGGATTTCATTTCAGTTCAGTTCCGGTCCATGCCCAAAAAGAAAAGCATTAGAGCGAGTGATTGTAATCCAAGAGCATAATTTCTGTCACTGGGTGAAATTTCCACAAATTTATCTCTCATCCCTCGCGGGCTGACTCTAATGTCAGCCCTTGCCAATAACTATGCAAGTACATCTGTATGCAAACTATATGCATACCTATCCTGTATAGTGTACTGTGTAATGTGTCTATGTAGAACGTATAAGTATTCATGTAAAGCAGAACGTAACATTGAACATTATATATTTTTTCCCCCACTATATATGTAGATAAAAGTTTATGCTGCTTCTTTTCCTCAGTTTTGGCTCTTTTCTTGCCGCTTGAGCATCAGACTCTCCTCTGTCATAAACTACAGGACTGTAAGTCATAAATATAAATGTGGGATGAAGACAAAACATTGCATTGCAATCGTCCTCCATGCTCTTATTCGTGAACCTCCTTTCTTCCAATAGGCTTCCCACAATACCCAGTTGTAGGTCCATGTACAAATAGGTGTGTAACCCTTCAGAACCCTTTTCTACATACGGTACTACAATTTTGTCAGTGAATTATAGAAAACTTGTTTTGTCCGTCTCATATGTATAGTACCGTATTATATTTAATATATGTGCAGTACCTAAAGCCTAAATACATAGTATGATGTAGGTACTACTACAGTGGGATATTCTGTGTCTGGGTTCGTCGACTGGCATTGCACTTCTCTATCGTCTCCTATTACTTGTACTTATGTTTTCGCGTGGTTAAAGTATGCAAGATACAAATGAGAGGGAAAGTTCATAGGGAAAGTTGCCGATATATCTTTCATTATTCTCCTTGGCATGGCAAGCGTGGTGGCTGTGCCACTCTTGGCAAGAAGCCTCTTCGCTTGGAACTAAACTTGTACAATTCGATTTCCCAAGTTTAAAAGCGTGCTCATATAATAGTCAAGTCACTTATTAGCCACCTACTACACACATAGAACCAAGTATAAGCAGCATATCGCTGAAACTTCAGCTGCTGGTGAACAGAGCTTATACTATGAATACCGTAACTGTTCATGTCAGCGTGCAGTGTAATGGCTTATTAAATTACAATATTACTCTCTATACAATATGAATAAGAGAAGAGAGAGTGAGAGATACCTGCTTGCATATAATACGTAGAATTACGTTGGCTCGGTTGAAACGGCTTTTTTGGGGTAGGAATAGACCACGTTACAAGCTTCATCACGAAGAACCCGCTGGGACACGTGCGCCTTTATTACGAATTGTTCTGCACTCTACAGTGCATTCTGCATGCAGGGATAGTTGTAATAGTAATGACCCTGAGTTCTCTCTCTGCTCTCTCTTTCCTTCTTCCTGTCCCTGTCTGCAACCACCACTATCACCCATTGCGAAATGAACTTTCCATTTAACAGCTACATAAATTTAGACTCGCACAGTGAAATTTAACATTACTAAAGCATTATGTAGTACATTATAAAATCGTATTAGTATTGTACAAGGCACTACTAATAAGCCAAGCCATTTGCTTTTTAATGGTAGATTGTAAAAGGCAGCAGCATGCTGTTGGCGTTAAATACGAAATAAATAGGTTAATGTTTACTCTGCGGGCAATGGGCAGCAGACCTTTCCTTGTAGTAATGAGTCGGCTGTCAGAAAAAATATTTAGTGCTTAATAAGGTTTCGAATTACTAGATGGCTGCAATGCACAGGCTATTTTATCTGATTGCCTACCACCGCATCAGTGCATCGTGTAGCCGAGAGCGATTTAAAGCAAAGCCGGTAAGGCAGCCACCAAGTGGTGCACAGAGATGTTGGGTTATTCCCTTGCTGACGTGACGGGAGTGAATAAGATCATTTTGGATTTAGGTACTTCAGTACTGCAATAGTAAACTCGAAACTGAAACAAAATTGTACTGACAGAGTTTTGAAATAGAATGTTTGGATGAGATCTGTGTATGCGTGTGTGTACGTTGTGGGGAGCAGATATCCAGTTAGTTTAACTTTAAATTATATGTAAGTTTACGGTGAATTCCCATTGGAACTGTAAAGATGATGATCATGTCAAAAATGTAGAATCCGGAAAAAGATTACTCAGGAAACATATAAAATGAGAATATTCAGGTAATAAAGGTGGTGTATAGGACACTAACGGAAGAGTATGATAAAAGCATTTCCTTCGTCAATCCCTCAGCCCTCGTGAAGTAATTGCATCGCAGTAAAATTGGCATCCAATCTCATTCGACTCAAGTGCTATTAGGGCGATGCACTACACCAAACATACATAAAATCGTATTTCACTGTCTTAATAAGGAAGAAGATAAAGTAGCTGGGATATCCACTCGAGGACACCCTGCAAATTGGCATCGGATTTTGGGCGACGACTCCCGAAGGTTTCCAGTTTAGTCAACCAAACTACAAGTCTCCACGTGTGTCTAAAGTTAAGGTATTGCGTCGACGTTACTGTCTGTAGACCGGAATCTTAGAAATCGTTTGTGTTTCACAGCGTACTCCATAGACTAGTAAAATTATCAAGTAATATACATATTTATACGTGGTTCAAAATGCACTATTCACAAGCACACCCACGTCCACAAATGTTTCAAAAAGTCGTACGCTACGGTGAATAAATAAGACTTATTTTTAATGTAGCAGTTAAGAAATGAGTTAGCAGTATAATAAATGACGAAATCAGTAAGTTGAATTTAAGTTAAATATGTATGTATTGATTTTTGTTATGCATGATTTTATCAGCCAAATTGTTTTTTAGTAATTAATCCTGTATTAACGTGTGAATATTTGTCATAGGTTCAACCAAACAGCTCCAACTTTTGGTCGAGAAGGACACACGAAGGACGAGAAAGTCCTTCGTGTCACAATTCACATGGTATATGTGAACAATAAAAAGTTTGCAATCTTCAGGTACAGTGAAATCCTCCAGAGAGCATTGCTTAACATCATGTAAATAAGTCAAATCAGGGAATTCGGTCTTCTTGTTGTATTTGAGGAAACTTAAGTACAAGTTGTTTCATATTAAATATATGTGAATTAATATGAATTAATAAATAGCACCGGGATACAGTCGTACAGAAGATACTATAGAGTATCCTTTTTGTCTTGTTAAAACCAAGTCTTATTGCTCGCATTAATAATTTTCCCAACTGCTGAAATATTACATTCCACTGCTGACTTCTCATAAACTGCCAATTCTTCGTTTTTGCCACTGCTGCATGCTTTGCTTATGATTTTCATTTATTTATTCTACCGCAACATTATTTTGACTATTGCACACCATTTAATTTTTATTTAATGATACCATATATTTGTAAATATAAATGTAGGTTTTTAAAAATTGGTTTGTCTTTTACGTAGCTACGCTTATTGTAATATTGTTTTGAACAGAAAATTAAAAATTATTTGATCCCATTTTCCCAAATCAATCTCATTCCCCCCAAATTTTTTACAAAAATAAATGCAAACGTCTATGGAATAGCAATCCACAAATGGATTTTTGTCGTTAATGAAAATATGCCACAAATTTCAATCTTCGTACGTGACTTTCTCTGCGTTATATAAACCACACAACACAACACTCCAAGTGATTATTGAGAAGTTTAGAACGTATCGGTGAAATGATGACCGCAGTGTTGTAGGAACTTGCTTACAGTGTTTCGATGCATTCTCTGATCATCAGTCTAGAAATCTGAAGCACTCACTTATAATTACGTTGGTATACTTCGATCGAGTAAGCTGTAAGTTCTAAAGGTCTCCTCCCTGTGAACTATCAGTGTATGGAGTGTAAGATCATCAAATTAAGGCCTCTCAAGTTGCTCTTGACGGAGAGTAAAGCGGAAGGAGATGGTCGAAGAAAGGAAGTAACTAAAGTAAAGATAAACTAAAGTAAACCAATGCATCTCGCATAGAGACTGAGCCCAGGAAAAGTTACTAATACGAATACGACCACTACAGCAAAAGCAATTTCTATAGAATCTGTATATTGACTGCGATCTGTCTGTGTGTGCGAATTGACGTTGAGCCCTGTATACGAAGTGCTAGTTAAGTTCCTCTAGGTAGTCGAGGAATACGTTTCAGCTACTTCCTGCTGCTGATGTTAGCACACAACTTTGACTTGAGTGTTTTGTAAGTAAGTACCTATACTTATTTGCTGGCTCTTCTCGCACAACTCCGTTACATAGTTACATTTTCGTTCTCGTGTGCTCGCATTCCAAGTATGTATTAGAGCACTGGGTGCAATGTTTTTTGTATGTATTGTACTTATGCATTATATCATTATATAGAGTGTATGTATATGGATATTCTTTCGAAAACTATGGTTTCCACTAGGAAACCAAGAGAATTGGGATGGCACAACGGAGAAAACACACGAAGAAGAAACTACACTGCTTCTACAGTGATTCTTGTTTAGTTTCGTTGAACTCCTCAGGGGTGATGGTGATGGCTGATAGATTTACTCGTGTGAACTGAGATCTAAACAACAAGCACGAATAGAAAATTCAGATGGAAATCCTGTGAGAAATGACTACTCTAACTCTTCCTGGCCAACAACCACTGTACTCTGTGCGTAGAGACACGTAGACAGCACACAGAGTGCTAACTTTTCCATTTTCTCCTCTTTGCAACTGTCTCGCACTTTGCATCCACACTGCTCTATATACATTACTGGCACTGGAGATCAAAGTCAACCCTTCTCGCAAACTAATCTTTCACTTCACTCCAATCGATGGGCTCTCATTTCTCTCCCTCGCAATAGTCCTATTACCATGTATAATTTTTTGCGATAACGACAGAGATGGAGACCGCATATTGAACAATCAATCTTTATACCCATCATCATTAGAGGATTATATTAAAGGGTGTTGAGACAATTTGTAAGATTGACTTTCCTCCTCTCTACGCACCTATCGTCGACGTACTACGTTCTACTACTTAATACACAGATTAGACTCCCCACGATGGAGATTAGCAATATGAAAATGCTATTTCAATGTTTCCGACTGAAGTGAGCCGAGAATTTGGCTTTCAATTTGTGAAGTGGAACCGAAAGGTAGTCTCAGTCTCGAGTAACGTAATATGCATGACAATCAAACAGAAAATAACAGTTTCCTCTTTACACCATTTCACTCGATTCAAAGGCACACACACAGTGTGCTACTTATATTACTAGTAGTGGTATCCACTCTTCTGTTCAAAGTGTTGACTTTGAATTGGATCCTCTCTGCTGTATTAGCTTGCACTGACTCTTAAGATTCAGGAGGATTTGAGGAAATGTTACGTCTGCCATCTGAATACCCAGGGAAGCTTTCCTAACATTTGAATAAACACTTAAGCCCCTGTTCGAAGTTGGAGTTTCTCTGCGCTGCTCCTATTTAAAAGCAAGTGCATACTATTTTACATATTTTACCTATACTTACATACATACATTTTATAGGAGATATGTATGTGTATCTATGACTTGCTGGTATAGGGTTCGTTCTTACTATAAGTTGACTGTGATTTTGCCCTTTCAGTTACATACAGAATATTTCAGCGTAAGTGTCCTATGCGGGAATCCAGATTGTAATTCTGTATTTTCGGCTCTAGGTTCGACGATTTGACTTTACGCACCACCAGTTTATACGAAGATCCTTGCTTAGACTTCTTTAGCAGGTTTCGTTGTCAGTGTTGTAGCAGGCACTCCGATCAATTTATTGAAAATTGTGCCCGCATGTCGTTCATAGTTAACCATCCCCAGCTTCCACACAGAATGCATCGTATATGCACATACCACCATGGGAGAGATATCAGTAACATATTATTACACAAGATAAACACACATATGTTGTTTACTACTGGGCGTGTTAGTAACTGCGTTGTGTAAGACACTAGAATTCTGATGCAGTTTAGTACAAGGGCTGGTTGGAGTTTTTTCCATATCAGAAAGTGGAATGCTTGGAGACAAACCCTGTAAGATAAGAGGAGGGGTAAATATAAACATGTATGCAGTGGTTGTTGTTGTTATGAGGAGTAGGTACACAAGAGTGGTGATACTGGATAAACGAGTTCAAAGACTTTTCTTCCAAATACAGAATTGACTGGAGATTGAACCACGTCGTGCCCTTGACTTGACTGCTGTTTAGACTGCAACCAACCTGTTTCTTATTCATGTAATAGAACTATTCTCGTCTTTTGTGTTTTCTCCTCTACCTATGCAGCATTCGGCTGCTTAGCAGAAGGGTATTAATGCATAAGTACATGTGCATATATAAATAAATCTTATTGTTAGACCGTTGCATTACCAAATCAGCTGCTCTACTTCTCACTTCAGTCTCTTTATGCAGTCTAATGTCACCAAAAATCTAACTTTATCTAGTGATTCATATTTAAAGATAAGGTGTCTAACTTCAAAACGGTTACTCATCCCAACAGAATTAAATTACGTGCAGTTAAAGTGATAAGTGAAAAGTTAAAAATATTACATGGGTATTGAGTATCTGCAGTGTGTGATTATGTAGTTTAAGTACATAAAAATGGGTACACGTGTTATTTTCAAAGTGCAGAGTGCAGACAGAAATAGGTTTTCAAAAGGTCATTTCCACATTTTATCAGAACGCCTAAAGTACATAGAAAAAGGAAAAGAATTGAACATACTGACAATGAGAGTAACTTCGTCATACTTTGGACATTAGATTAAAGAGTTTGTGACATCTATGTCCCAGAATAGTTGCACAGTAAAATCAATGACTCGTATTTACAAATACATACATAGCTAGTCACGAGAGAGCACACATATTACACACACACTACGAATCTCTCTGGATGACTGTTAGTACGAGTCATTTTTAATCTGGAAAACCTATTTTATGTCTGAATGCAGAACGTGAACGATAAAAGTTACATTGTACACTACCAATGTACTTCCAATAATGCTCTCAATCGTAGCACACAGTATCTACTTAGTTGAGCGTAGATAACTAATGTGTTTTCTTGCACAAGAAAATAAAATCAGTCAGACTGTAGAACTAGAACTACTATATATAGTAGTACATCCAAAAGAGCTGAACACCAATGAACAGGGGGAAGAACCTCCAGTAGAGAGAGAGGTAGAGAGAGTACTCCCACAGCAAAGTCATAAGTTTATTTTCAAATGCGCAATGCAACTGCTTGCAAAGGATAGCGAGGATTTATCACAGCCATTTGTATTGTACTTAGGAGAACTACAGAACATAAATGGTCAAACAATTGCCATCAAGTCCTTAGCTGTTGAGTTTAACTCCCTATAAATCGCACGTCTCTCTCTCTCTCTCTGGAATCCCACCACCACCACCGTACCACACAGTCTCCTTGTACATACCTACTGCTCTCTCTGTCTGTCTCTGCCTTCCGTCAAAGCTTAAATAGCTTATAACAGTGGAAACACTTAGGAGTTTACTAAAGGAAGATTAGCCTTTGTCTTGCTTTCACTTTATCCCTACGAGAGTAGCAGTGCAGTTCAGACACAGATATACATACATATACATGCATACTACCAGTAAGATCCATTTGTAACGTAGGCCCAGGCTGTAGACAACAGTCAGTGAACTAATTCTTCTTACTTTATTACTATTAGTATTTCATAACAGCACGTTTCTTGCTCGGGACTGGCTTGTTTGGCTTAGGTCGTGAAATGGTGGTGCGGTGGTGGAGGTGGCTTTTATTGTAGTCTTTGTAGCTGGATTAATAATGGGTCATAGCCAGGACGTGCAGAATTAGTTACGCGTAATGGCAACTGTAATAGTGCCACGAATATCCTGCTCTAACTCACTCACTCTTTTCTGTATGGCTGTTTCCTCTGTGCTGTCCCTCTCTCGATTCTTAAAGTCGGAGAGTTGAAGTAGGGCACAGGAGGAAAAGACTTGGACGAGAGTGAAAGAACCTTTTGAGAAAAAAGTCATAGGATTCTGCCACAATAATGGCAATCTCTTGCTTTCAGCTTTGAGAGAGACGATCGAGTTATGACTTTAACATGTGCTAAAAATCAGACACAGTTTGCTATTTCCTCTTTGAAATTGGTTTGGCAAAGCAATCATCGTGTCTGATATTGCCATCAATCATGACACAGGTACGTCTGTCTCTCTTCAAGCGCATAACTTTGCCTTTTTTCACATTTTCATACTGTGATAATACGATAATACGAAGTAAGAAAATGGAAGTACTCTTCTAAATATTTCTACCTTCCCGTCTAAGTATTTCATATTCTGAACATCCATTCTAATATATTTCTAATACTGTAAATACTGTAGGTACTACATGTGGATCTTTCAATACCACACACCTATTATAGCTGCCATTAAACGTTGATTGTATATTTTCTGATAAATCATTATATTGCAATTTGTTTATATAGGAAAAATTGGTGAATGCTGTCTTGGTGAGGATGCTACTTTTATTACGACATCAAATTACGCCCCCCCCCTTGGGGGGCGTACCCGTTCCCTTCCCATGTTACGATGGCGAAGGGGGGGGGGGAACAATCGAGATTTTCTATGACGCAATAAAAGTATCACCCCTTACGAATACGTTTTATATTGTCAGAAACTCGAGTTGACAAGAACAGGTAGACTTTGACTTATTTTGTGTCTGAGACACAGTGGTCCTTTTCCACCTCGTCGTACTTACAGTGAAATTGTCGAAATTCTAGGGTGCAAGGTACAATACGAAGAAAAGTTGCAAAAGTATTGCTGACACTCATAATGTGCCTGGGTGTACTAGAAAAAAATAATAACTACTTGTGTGGCTACGCTCTACTAATTTCTCCTCATCTGATGTGAATCGGACAGACGTGCCTAGCCTTGATAGTTAAGTTTTCACAGTTGAGCACACGTTGCTCTCTCTCACTCTCTCTCAGTAAGTAAAGAACGAGAGAATGAAAAATTACTTCTTTCACTTACACACACATCGTCAATCTTGACGAATTACTCGTTTGTATGCACCTCTCCCCACGACCAGACTAAAAGTATTTTTTTGTGTACACACAATCCTTTTCGTAACATTTCTTCTTCGTGTTTTTTTTGCAACCTAAGTAATAAATTGTAGAAAAGGATCCCGAATCCATTGTGGCAATGGAGTGTGTGCGTATGTGTGTGGTCGCGTCTTCCGTTCCCGTGCATGATCTGATAGTTCGTGACGCTTGATGGTGATGTGGAGCATTGTGTGTTAAAGTGATTGCTGCAAATACTGTATAAACATATAGACGATTTCTCTGGTGTAGTATAATAATAAGTGGAATAGTTGAAAAACGTGTCGTCTTGGACTGTTCGTGTTGCTACAACTGCATATTACTGCATATGTATACGAATATACTTATTTAGAGAAGGAGAAAAATGTGAGTTGTCATTACTTGTATCGTTGTATCTGTGCAAGTGTGTAAGGAGAAAGCGATGGAAAGTGTCGGTGAAAGTGGACGGGAGAGGATCCTCCGTGTAGAATGTGAAGAAGACAAAGAAGAAGGGGGAGATGTAGAATGTGTCCGCTGTGATGTCTGCTCCAGTGATAAATGGAGTTTGCGACAGACTGGCATAGATCTTGTGCAAATCTTACAGTTGGCGACAGGGACCAAAAGACAGGATCAGCAGCAGAAGCAGCAGCATAGCTCCAGCCCACGAGGAGCTCTGCTGGCAGATTTCGATGAGGCTGGAAATTGTGAGTTTAGTGGAGCTGATGAGAATGTGGATGATGTGGGCGATAGAGACGGCGAAAGTAGTAGACGAGGATGTCAGTGTGCAAGAATCTCTAATCCAATGAGAGATGATGATCAATCAATAAATTCGCAGAGGAAACCTGAAGGATCTACACGGAATGCTAATGGATTAGATACGTTTTGGCTAACGAGACTTAAGCCTCGTCATTATCATAATGGGAGCCGGTTTCTTTGTTTTTCTCGGTACGGCCATACACTGGCATTACACAACGGTTCATTGTTTTTAGTATGTAGTGCTCGTACTGATTTTATTTATGAGTTGCTCTTAAGTCCTGTGCTCTCTCACAATTACTGACTTGACTTGGGGAATTTGAAGATCGTAGCCATGGTCCTATGCTTAATGCATGATGTTAGCCTACGAGAAATTTATACAACGAGCGTGACAGTAGACTTTCTCCCGTTGATTGCACTAAGCTCCCTATCTCTTTCCATTCCACTCAATACTTAATAGGCCACTTTTCCACATTTTAGTGTAGTCTTATTACACTCTTTTCAATTAGGGTTATTCATTCTGGCTGCAGAACCATCTCTTAGATGGAAACAATAATAAACGGAGTGATCGTAAATAATTTAAATAACATTGAGATGTTTTATGTATACTCTTTAATTATATTGATTATCTAATGTGGGCATCGTTTCCGAAGGATGTTTACATTTTTGCAAAGCGAAAGTAAATTTAAATTAAATTAAAAAAAACAATGCTGCCAATAATAATTAGTTGGAATGCTCATGTACCATAGAGAGAACTCAGAATATTACAAGGTTTTGTAGTATGTTATGTAATATATCGAACAGATTCACTGTGATGAACCAGCCGTTGTTCGTAATTTAGACTTACAAATCCTTTTGACCAGTTCTGTCAAAAACGCTTTAATTAAACGTATATGTGTAATTAATGTGTTTTCCAGAAAAGGTTGGACATATTACTTAAGTTTTATAATATACATACACACGGACAATCTCAAAATTAATGTTTAAGTAGAGTGATATCTTCCAAAATTCCTGCATATTTGTCAATTCCTGTTGTTTGGTGATAAATGTGCGTAGCATCTTTTGACGTGTGTTTCCTAATTTAATTATTAATAAAATATAAAACCGATTTTGTAAATGACAGACATTAAAAAGTCGACATTTAACTGTCAAGTAGACACGAGTACCTAATAGGGCAAAGTCTATAAAAAATCGATCATTCCTTCATAGGCCTTTAGCCAGAATCTATTGCTACAATTCCTCTCCTTCCTTTCACACGTTTACAGAGGCTGAGAATAAACTTGTAGAAATGAAAAACCAATAGTAGTTCAATGAAGCAAGAGAAATCGAGACAGCATTTCTATATTTCTTACGAGCATAACTACTGAGAATGTTCCCCCTTTGTCAACAAATCCATTTCCTGTCGGTAGTCGTTACAGTTCAAATGATACGTACAAGCTCGCGGGATATCTACAGTTAGCAAACTTTTTGCAAGTTTTTATATTTTTTATGGAATACGTGATGTCTAACTAGTTCTGCGTGCACAGTGCTACCCCAGTACACTATGGTACTTGCGTAAATTATGAGACAGGATGAAATAACACCAGCCTTGAAGCAATGCCCAGGCAAGATTACAAATACATTGTAGAAAAGAGTTTAACTGTAAAGTGAAAGCAGTTCGATATATTTTGCAGCTATTGCGCTATCTACTACATACATGCATTAATGTGTACAATAGCTGCAAATAGCCAATACAATGCCTCATCGTCCTATCAGTAAAAGCGCAGAGTATCACTACACACACAGATTCGCATATTAGCTTCTACCACATTGTGTGTACGTATCTTAGGCGTAGAGGTTTAAATGGGTCGCCGTCGTATGCTGAACATGTGCCAAAATGCCAATTTTCATTTTTGCGCTACATTAATCCTGCTACGAGCTCGATTAGAAGGAGATAGTGAGGAATGACAAAAATAAAATACTCTTTTCATGCTTTAATGAAATTTCCCATCTTTTCCCAGGAACTAATTATTGGGACTTTTGGCTTTCATTTTCAGAACTACATGGCTTTCCATTTTCCTGGGTCAAATGTTATCCGGTTTTTTATGCCTGTCAGCAATAACCAGCGTCTACCTCACCGATATGTACCACATATATGTTCCGAATGGTAAGGGATTTCCAACTTCTTCACTATTCTCCGTGTATATGTTTTGTAGTTTTCGTATTGTATTCCTATTATTCCATTCTGCTCCATTTTCTCCTCTGTCTGTCTGTCTGTCTGGAAATTTGTGCCTTTTTTGGACGCTATCACAATCATGTTTTCTTTGGCTGGCTTGGGCTCACTTTGAGATTCTATTGCCCCACTATCATATTGTCTTCACTCCCTCTCTGCCCACGATCCTCTCCTTTCGTATTCCTTACTCACTCTTCCTTGTAATGTCCCCAGATGAATGTGTCCATGTTGTTTTGGCCTGTGTACTACTATGCATATGCACATATATTACTACGCCTGCTATACAACTTCGTGCTTACTCTAGTGTGGCCTGGCGTGGCATTGCAAACTTTGCCTCTCCTTTATAGCAAATACAAATCATGTTTGTTTTCTGTGCAATGATATTTACTATACTACAGTGGTATATGTGCCTATACACTGCACAGAGTGCACCTTCCAGGCTTGAAAGATATTAGACTTGGTAAATTTGTAAAATGTCTTTAGAATGTGTAAGCGAAAAGATGTGAGAGTTAAACCCGTTAAAGCTACTACTATATTCGCAATTCAAGTGCCGCATGGGTTTCCATGTGGCCAACTTAACCGCTAGCCTGGCTTTCTGTTCGGCTCACTTGTGAAGAGAGAAAGAGTGAGCAGGGGCTCAACCCTGCCTTGTTGAGGTTGTGAATATTTATGTGCGGTTTATAAAGTCGGTCGTACTTGGTAGTCATCATCAACGAGCGGGCAGCATATTTATACAATACTGCCATACAATACAATTCAATGCGAGCCATGATCTCCCTTAAGTTAAGTGTTGTGAGCCGTAATGATGATACTCCTCCCAATTATGTATTCTGCGTGCGGACGAAATGAAATTTATCTTTATATTTTACTTATGGGACATCTACGCTGTCCTCGTATTTAATATCCATCTCTTGTGAATGGGCATACATCCAGACGACGCTTTCTCTCTCTATCTTATGTGTAGAACAAAGACTAAAATACAGTCTTTGAAATAGATCTACCGTTGTGCAGTAACAGCACATCTTCTAAAGAATCAATGCAGGCACAGAGAACGTGGATTGTTGTAACTCGATGCTTCTGCTATGGTTATCGGACTTGTTTTCAAAATGTAGTACATACTGTCAGATAATATACTTGTGCAGATTCATATCTTGACATTTACTTACTCGTAGAATTTCTGACAGCATAAAGTTGTATTCTGCGAGTACAATTTTTGAGCGTAGAAGGAAATTGAACGCTTGAAGCCTTGTATTTAATATTTACATATACATAGCGTCCAATATAAGTCCAATTCCAGAATACATTCCTTCAGTGAATAAGCCTTTGAGACTTCCAATACAAATTTGTTCTACAGGAAACACGAGCTCTCCTTACACACACACACACACGGCCACAGTAAGACTTCGAATTGGAATTGAGCGAATAATTATTTAAATGAAATTGGAAAGAATCGTGGCTTGTCAGTTATGATTGCATGGCTTCTTGCAACAAATAATAATCCTGAGTAGCAGTCTCCTGCAGTCTACTATTAAGTATTGCTTACGGTGATCCAGAGTATATGAAAAGGTTTCTTGCGTTACGATGGGGAATCTCGAAAGACATCCCTATTCCCAATTTCCCATTCCCTCTGCTACTTAACATAATGTTTCAAAGGAAGGAGCGGAGCTGAGGAAGTAGAATGTGGAGGAAGAGGTACAAGTGGTAATTTGATCCTCTTCATGCCATAAGAAAGATATATCCAGTTTTTTAACCGTGCTCGACTGCCTATGCACGAGATTCATAGTTAATATCGCATAAGGGTACACTTTTAAGCATAGATTTTTATGTAAGCAATGCTTTGCCTTTCTATGTATCCTATTACTTATATTATAGACACGTATATACCAGTGGCCACATGGAAGAAGCTCAAAGCTATATTTGCACATGAAAAGTTGTCTGCTGCTACCATCACCGAATTGGGTAATGCTTTAGAAGGGAATTCGTCGGATGGTATTTACCTAATACTGAATATTTTACATTTGCACTCCGTTGTGCACTGGTAGGTGCTTTGTAATGTGTACTGTGTGTAATATTAGTAGAAGAGACGTAGACAGTGAGTCTTGTCTGTTAGTTGTCTCTGTCTATTTCATTCTTAGGTTTCATACTCGTCGTTATGAATGCTAGTTGCTTTCTCCTCTGACTTCCTCATGAATAACTATGTTGCAGCAGAAATGCGCTACTACCACCTAAACTACAGTAACTTATATACATACACACAGAAAGAGTACAGATAGCTGAGTAAAATGCCAATTTCCCTAAAGTAACTTGAATTTGGAAATTCAAAAAGAAGAAAACTTTTCGAATCGAATTCCACAGTAAAGTTGTCGAATTGGGGGTGTTTGTGTTAGGAGTAACAAGTTGAATCAAAGTTTCACATTAAATTTCACGCTCCTTCCATCTTTGTTATATAGCTAACGTCTTCATGTATGTGTGTGTGTGTGCGTGTGTGTGTAGAAATGGTTATCTATCTATTCCAGCTTTGCATTTATATAGATACTATTTAGTAGTATGGTGTGTGCACCGTAGCAATTCTCAGTGCAAACGAACTGAAGCAAATAGGCTCGGAAACATTTAGTAGGAGGTAATACAAAATTCTTAATAAAACTTTACCAATTTTCCAGTTAGTAGTAGCAGTCAGCAGTAAGTCTGTGTGTGTGTGCCAGTGGTAGTGGTGAATAAATTTTTTACATGCACAACATTTATTATTACTAACCTATGCACTGACTACCTGCATTGCGAGAGAGAGTAAGAGAGCACACTGGGGAACTTTTTCCAGCCCGAACAGTGTACATAAAAACAATTGAAGGGGAAACGAGCACGATAGAAGTTGATGTGAATTTTGCGTCCGCCAGAGAGCACGAGTGGAATGGCGAACTTTTCTAATTATATTTCAATTCTGCTCATGAAAACGTCAAACTCTCTTCAAACTTACTTCTTATTACATTCCGCCTCTCTCTCTCTCTCTCGTAAGGAGGTGTATGTTTAATTAACAAATGCAAAAGTCCTTAAGGGCAAAGTAAGCATTACCCACTGGTTGGATGCTGTGTGTGTGTATCCAAATTCCGAACGAATGGTTACTTTGAGGATAATAGTCAAGGGAAAGGCTCGCTTTCTTTGTTCCCTCGCTCTCCATCTCTCCATTCGACTCTTGTAAATAGTAGACGCGAGTAAATTCTGTGTGGAATCTGTACTTTCACTCATTGTTCTCGTGTACTACACTACAGAACGTAATAGCTACTACATAGCGAAGGAACTACACAAGGTGGGAATACTTTTGTTTAAAGTTCTACATTACGATTATTACATTCAATCTGCGTACTGTACTTACTTAAGAGAAGTTTTCGCCCTCGAACGCACATTCACTACCCTCTTCTAACTTTATAAAGTTTCTTGTCATTGTTCTCTCTCTTTCTCTCTTCCTTTCTCTCTGCATCCCATGGTCTGCTCCTCTCCGCTCTCTGTTCACAGGATAGCGTAGCATTGTGATTTTAATCCATGTATTTTACATTATCTGCAGTTACAGCAAGATTCTAACCAAAAGGAACAATAAGTAACGGCACAATGACTGCTCACAGCACATATTATATATATTATAATATATATACAGTACAGTTGCACAACTACACACAGAGCACTAAAGAGCGGAACACATAAGAAAAGAACAATGACCAATTAGTGTACAAGAGCAAATTGAAACAATAAACTTAAGTTAGTCAGTGAGAGAAAGAGGAGAGAAAGTGCTATCTTTCCCCATCCTGCGACTGTTTATACATACTAACACACTATACTGATACCTATATTGTATGGCCACGGGCATCTTATAAAGTATTGTCATATAAAGCGATGCCCTTACCAAGTCATTCACTGTTACGGTTACCTACTCTTTTGTTGGGAGACAGAGTGCTGCTTTCCTTCCCTTTGTTGTCTCACATAATATTATTTCGTTGCTCGTCTCTCTGTTGGCTTTCTCTTTCTCTATTATGGATATATCCCTTTCTCTGCCATATCTGGTAGACTTTGCTTTCTTGCCTTCACCTATTTATAGCACACTGTAGTAGTACTAAGGACGTAGTGTAAGGAGTTTGTGTGCCGCTGCTCTGCCTTTATCGAGTCAACTAACCGTTTCATAAATTTAATCTGCTCTGATCTCGAAATGAAACTCAGAACGCCATGTGATTGCTCATTTACTTTTCTTTTCTTTATGTACTTTCCCCCACCACCGCGCCTCCGCCCGGCTCCATTCTACTTACCGCCACTGAACACACAGCTCAAAACTTTGCCTTTTACATACTTCTGTCTGCTGTATTTACTACAATACTGGCCTGTCGTCCTGCTGAAAGGAACTTGTTTCCTGTCTTGAAAATGCGAGGCTGGAAGTACGCGTTGGTGGCACTGGCGGATGCTGAGGCTAACTTTCTAGTGGTGAAAGCATACCAGTTAACAACGCTGACAAGTGTTCAGGTAAAATTACTGCTACCCACTACTACAGTCGTTATTATTTTATTACAGACGGAAAAATGATTGATAATTCTACAGATGTAATTAGCCCGTGTTTGTTCTCATTACTTTCCCTTATAATCAGTGTAAGTATTCTGCTCTGCTGGTAAAGTGAATGTCAGTGATGTTAATGTTGGAAAATGTTGACTTTACAGTTGTTGGATTGCTTTTCCATACCGACCGTGTTATCATTGTCTTGGCTTGTGCTCCGCATTCGATACAAAGTTGCTCATATTTTGGGAGTTTCTATTTGCCTCTTGGGAGTGTGCTGTCTCGTGTGGGCTGATATTGAAGAAGGACGCGCTATCGGACCAGGTTCAATAATAATAATACATCTTAATTACTGTTTTATGTACAATTTATGTGTGTGGAATCCTGTGTAGAGGAATTGTAGTAATTGTGTGTATCCAATGTAGATTTTTTGACAAGTGATTCGATTTCGTATTGTGTGACTCAATTGATGGAAGATTTTCTTTTTGTATGTGTGATTGCAGGGAAAGACCGCTTTCTCGGGGACATGCTGTGTTTGTCAGGTGCCTTTCTCTATGGAGTGTCTAACGTGGCCCAAGAGTTTGTAGTGAAAACGTTCGATGTGGTCGAATTCCTAGGAATGGTTGGTCTCTTCGGTAGTTTTTTCACCGGTGCACAAACGTGAGTGCTCTTTTATGTTTTTCAGCCGGTCCCGTTTTCCAGCCACAATTTTTTTTCTCCTTCACACCGGAAAACATCTCTCACAGTCTTTTCCCCAGATCTCAACCTTAACCACCACCATTCATACAGCAGTAGTAATGTTTCTTTCAGTGCCTTGAAGACACTTGATTCTCTCTGCGTGTATGTCCTATTCCAAGTTAACATTCTCTTTAAACTTTCACTGTCAACGATGGAATGCTCTCCCATTCACTTTGTTTTCTGCACTACCCGACCACGAACAAATAGTAAAAAGGACAAGAGTTGCATCTCTATTCCTTAATTTTAACGTTGTTGGGAGAGAGACGATTTTAGTAAAGCGGTCTCGTTAGTCGTTCTAAATGCAAATGCTGCAAACGTTGTTGTCATTACGTACTACTTAACTGCTGAGTGTAACGTAGCTTGCAACAAACCCGATTTACAATTTTCCCATCACTTTACATACTTTATCACTGGAGTAACTGTCTATAGTATAGCATGTATACTGTAAGTAGTACGCGTACTTCACTGCAATTATGTAAATGTCTCTTTGCGTACTTTGTGTACCAGGGTGCTGCTCGAGTACTCTGCAGTGACAGAGGCAGACTGGGCTGGACCGTCAACACCGTTGCTACTGCTCTTAGGATTTGCAGCTGCTCAATTCTCATTCTACATCCTAGCAGCCATTGTTATTAAATTGTCTGGTAACGTAAATGCTTATAGATAATTTTGTAGTAATTTTTAGAATCTCATTGTAATGGAAAAATGAATGTTATCCTAGGTGCTACTGCATACAATATGTCCATTCTCACTGCCGACTTTTACTCACTCATTGTTGGCATTTACCTCTTTCAATACAAGGTAAGCCACCATTCCACTCTGTCACACTCTGTCTCTCTGTATATTATTTATATCTCTTCATCATCTATCAGTTGTGATTGTCAATCCTTTCAAGAAACAACGCACACACAGCTTTCACCACCTGATGTAATAATAAAGACATTTGTTGCTCAAACAAAACTTTCTCTCGGGGCAAATCCAGGAATGACAAAAAAGACTCTCCTTATATAAATATCCCTTTCAATTCCTATTTCCTATAAAAACACGTGTAGATGTATAATCATTGTGTAGGCTACATAAATCTTCTCACAATGTGGTGGCAGAAGCAACCTTCTTAGCCACTCACCCGAGTTCATTATTAGAGAAACTTTGATTTGTTCTCAGTTATCTAAGTGAGTGGGTAACTGAGTGAATAGTAGTATGTGGTAGTATAGTTGTAAGTAGTCGTATGAAGATTGCCCTGGGACTCACAAACTTTTCTCGTTTAATTTCAGTTTCATGCCTTGTACTTCCTATCGTTCGTTTTGGTGATGACAGGGATTCTGGTTTTCTCCATCAAACCGACAGTCATCGCATCAGATATTTATAGGTAAGCCGTTGTGAATGAGTTTGGTGAGAGTAGTGCGCAGTAAAATTACACAGTATACCAAAACTATGTGTTGGTTCCACTTTCGTCCGCGAATAATGGGGGCAGGGGTAGACAATTTTTTCGGAAATCAGCAAAGATTTGTATTTATCACAACAAATTATCTACCAAGGTAGTCATACAACGCAGGATATATGACAAGGTCAAGAGTTTTCGTTGTAATGGTACAATACAATTTCCAAATTGTTTAGTCGGTATCCCCTCGTAATCTGATTCTTTTTAGTTCAGCTGCATTGAAGCTTATTAATGTGCTAACCACCACCAAGACTACTGTTGGCTTATTTTGACCTCATTCTCAATGATCTTCTCTGTATTTCACTATTGTGTTCTATCTTGACGTACAGATATAATTCTGTTGGATGAATAGAAGACATATTGAAGTAGTATAAGGAATTCTTATCAAATAAAGGCATGACAGCTGTTAACAACACGGAAACTACTTTTACACGCAAAGTTTTATTAGCTATCGATTAGTAGCTGTAGGAGCAGCCTACTAAACACATATGATAAGATTTTTTATCTCACACATTTCTACAGTAAGTATCTCTAAGTTTTCCTCGCATTATTATATAGACTTTCTTTTTATTTCACGAAAGCAGTTTGGGGACAGTTCGTAGAAATCCTCTTTAGTTCTTCTGTCGCGTCCTTGCACAGTAAATAGTGTAGAAGACAGAGAATTTACTGCATATTTGTTCATACTGCATTTATAGATGTAAGTTTATAAGAAAATTCTGTTGCCACGTAGCAAACTTTTAGATGTGGACACGACAAACTGTTCTGAAGCAACTAGCTACTATATGTGCGGTTTCACAAACATCAAATAGAATCTGCGAGCTACTTTTCTTTACTGCCTCTGCTAAAACTGTGGTGCAGTGGCTACATGCACGACACAATATTCTGTCTACCACTGCATTTTATATTACACCGGACTGGCAAGGCTATAGAAATAGTAACAAAAAGTATGTAGTAATAGCCTCTCTATAAAAGTAGTATAAAGTAAGACGCATTCCTGCGTGACGTGCCACTTACTTCCACAGTGGTGGCGGTGGTGGTGGTCGTACATACTATTGGAAATAAACAGGCTCTCTGACTCCAGTTGACACAAGAATCCCACTACTTACTTAACTCTTTTAGTAGTACGTTTACTTGAGTCAGGTCGAGATAAGAGAAAAGGTAGCCGAGTCAGTGTCTAGTCTAGTGAATATAGTACATATTACGTGTGTGCAGCCTCGTTTACGTCTTGTCATGTCTTGTCCACCACGAGTAGCACTATACACAGCAGTCACAGACACATACGGCATTTGCGATTGAGAGAGCACAGGAAGAGAGAAATAACGAGGAGAAAGGTCCGATGTTGTAGGATTGTACCGGGCAGAGTATGTTTAAGTTGTTTGATGTACTTTGTGTATTTTTCCTGAGAGTGCATCTAATGGAGTGGCTTTGTGACGTATGTGATGTGATTTAAAGATCTCTGACTCGAGAACACACGACCACCGTTGATTTAGAGCTGATGGCTTCCACACCGCCGCCTTCATTTCCCTTCCAGACTCCTTCCGGTGGTGGCTGTGGTGTTAGTGGGAGTACGGGCCTGATGGAGAATTCTTCACTCATTGGAGACTCGCCAAGGTTGTCTAACTCAAGTTGTGATGTCGTCATGCAGACTGGTGCTGTGTCCAATCATGTCCGAAGAAATGACAGAGGATGCTATAAAGAAAATAAACATGTGAGTAGAGTCGCTTTTTTGTCCCATGTACTTTCCTTCCCCTTTCTCCAAGACACATTATAGCACTGCCTATTATGTGTACTAATAAAGTAGGATGATGGTATGTGCCTACGTGCATCTTGCATTTCACGACAATGATGGAATGGATGTCAAATGCTGTTTCCCAGATTCCCATGTTGAGTAAATGATGTAAAAAGCAGTGTTTCGTTTTGACCGGCTTTTTTCAATTTCGACCGGGGTTAAAACCGGTTAAAACCAATTTCAGCCGGTTTAAATAGGTTAAAACCGGGTGATTTAATGGTTTTAACCGGTTAAAAACCGGTTGAAATTGATTTAAACCGGTGGTTTTGACCGGATGGTTTAAACCATCCGAAACACTGGTAAAAAGGTAATGGGTGGTGGTGGAACACTGCTTACGCGGACCTCTGTAGTTATGATCAAGAGTAACATTTGTTTACATTTGTTTTGTATCGCTGTTTTTGTTTTTGTAGGTGTACGAAAGTAATGGTCAGACATACGTCATCCCAGAAGATGAGATCTGCTGAACTGTTGCAAGAAAATTATTACAAAATGTAGCTTTTAGTTTCATAAAGGATACAAATGTTAATTTTATAAGTTTAATTGTGAATATGCATCGGGTTTTATAATTCCGTACAGTTTTGCATTAAGCTGGAGTGGTCGTAGTTAAAGTATAGAGATTTTTGTATGCAAACCTCCAGCTATCAAATAAAAGTATAATAAAAAAATCATATTAACAGTTTATATACTTATTATTATAATAATAATTGAAAATACATTTGTCCTATTACTATTATACACGATTGTAATAAAGTAATACTAACAAAATGTTTGAATAAAGTTGTGTTGATTAAACATTATAAGCCGAACGGTTTAATATGCAAAATATAAATTAATTATTATTTATAATAATATTGTACAGATAACATTACTTCTGCCTATTTTGTTGCATATTGTAGTTTGTACATTTGTTACTGTATTACATATAAGTTGGAGAACTGCTGGTTGATTGAAGCATGATAGAAAATATTGAATGTATTTTTTTAAAACTTTGAGATGAATCAATCACATGATGACGTTGATGTGAAACTTTCAGTCTGGGTTCGTGAGTGACAGCGGACAAGGAAATACTGGACCTCTATTTGAAAGTGATGGCTTCTCTTTGTACGAAATCTCGAGTATTTCCCGTCCTTCCTACATCCTTTTATATTGCCCCTCCACTTTCCGTAGCCCATGATTAACATTTTGCCACACGTAGGTAAGTAGACTCTCGTTTTTCATTTGTCTAAGAAATTTGACAAGTAAATAGGCAGCAGTATTCCAGTCATGCTCCATTTTGACTGACTTTCCAGGAAAATTAGTCCTAATTGGCATTCTTCAAACAAAGCCAGACAAGACAAGGTACACTTACATACATTAAGTGCAGTGAAACTTCACTTTTACTTTGAAATGAAGCAATGTGACTGGTAGAGAGTGCAACGAATGTGCTAACGTTGGTTGAGAAAGAGAATCCATCTCTCTCAGATTTTAGATATTCCAGCCACGCGACAAACGGAATGATGTTGGCTTTCCATCTCTCAGTGACTGAGAGTGAGGAGACTTCTTTCCTGTAGATTTGATTTGACAGGGAGTGTGTATTTGGTAGACCAACTCTGCGAGCGCTCTTAAACTTGTCTTTACGAATCAAAGATAATTAAGCACAATATTAAATCCACGAACTCTGTAATTTGACTTTCAACCTCCAAAACTTCCAAGACTAAAAGTCAAATCTGACTGATTTCTACTTCTTTATATTACTAATCCGAGACGTACTAGTTTGACATCGATGAATTTTTTTCTGTAAAATAATTTTTTTTGGTATGATAAAGTATACTTAGATTTCGACTGCCGAATATTTAGTATCCTTCTATAAAACACAACCAGAATGCATTTGTAAAATTGGCATCATGTCTTCGCACTTTAGAAATAAATACAGAAAAATTTCCCATTTTAGAGCAAACCTCCACTTATTGTCAAGCTGATGTCAATCTGAATGTAGATGTGGGCTGCTTGGATGTTGGAAGAAGTACATTAGCAGAAATTGCCACTACATCTCTTGTTGGCCTTAATAAGAGGATCTTAATGGCCCAGCTGCCATAACTGCGTGCGATTCTCCAGCGGAGAAAATGGCTTTTACGAGCATCAGAGAGAGCGATGTGTCTGCTGTTTATGTGAAGTGAAGTCCAGTTGTTATATAATTAACGTCTGTCTTAATGATAACTATTTAACCATAGAATTCTTTGTAGCAACAGCAGTCCGTCCCTTTCTCTCTCTCTCGCAGAGTTACTTAGTCCGCAGACGGTTCGTGGGTTAACTATTCTTTTTTCATACTCACATTAACTACGTCAGTGTACGCGTTCTGTACCACCACCACCACCACTGGCAGTGCTGGCAGAAGATTGTCATGTGAAGTCTTTCCACTTGCATTTCATTGCATCACATTACATTAAATTCGTTGCACAGCACCAGAACGCTGCTCTCATTCACTCCACCATGCTCACTTTAGTCTTTTATGCAAACTATGGGGGAAATAGAGTACTGTGCTCTATCTCGCCCATTTTCACTATGTACATACAATAGTACACTACACAACAAGTATGTGTGGAGAAAGGAGAAAGGCAAAAGAAGAAAGGAAATGGGCACGACCCAATCCATTGCAAGGTTCTCTCTCTCTCTGTGTCTGTGTGTGCCAAAAAGAATGAAAGGGAGAAAATTCCTTGGATCTTAGTAAGAATACTTCTAGTTCCTACTGTTCCGTGTGCTGCTAGCACATGATGTCTACGTCAGACTTATAATATCGCTGTGTTTAAAGTAACTCTGGTTTGTGTGTATGTACACATGTACTACTACAACAATGATTTTATTTCCGGAGTCGCTCTTTGGCTCTGGATCTTGGTCCGCCCGCTACCGTCTCCCTGGCTGTGTACTTTTGCTCGGTGGTTCCCAGAGACTGTCGTCCTATTAGATAAGTCTTCGGGATGTTTGCATTCAAAACTCTAAGAACTGAGATTTTATCGGACTTTTAAGGAGAAAGTAAACTACGATAACGGTAACCATAACAGAGGAGGAGCAGGATGCAAAAAATATTGGAGTTTTTTGAACCGTAAAAATTCAATTACAGCTCGCGCTCGGATCTTATCAGAAAATGTGAGCTGACTCGACTTGTCTCCACCACAGTATGTACATTCTCTATTAGATAGAACGTAGTAGCTGAATATAGAACATAACAGTACAGGATACAACAGAGACTGAGAGAGCGAGCGAAGAGTCTAACTTATATTCATATATACATACATAGACACACATTACTTATTTCATATCTGTGTGCTGTGCTGTTGTTGTGAGCCATGAACGCTGTTGACCTGTGAGACTCTCGATGTGCCATTATAAATACTAGTCAAGTCAGCACTTGTGAGTTGGGATCGCTTCGCTGTACGCTCATTGTTAGTCAGCGACCATTATCAGTCTCTACGACTACTACTACCATTTACTTGCACTGTGCTAGCAAAAGAGTTGACTTGACTCTCCCAGTCAGGGGAATCATATCTTCACATTCATTCAGTTCTCTGTGTGCTATGTGATTTCATTTCCTTTCGCAGAATAGCGTCACTCAACTAAACTTACCTATGTACCTCCCTCCCTCTCTCTCTCTACTGCTCGCTTTCTCTTATGAAGCTATAATATTATCTCATTTGGGCATTTGGGCCCCAGTGCAACTATTCGTTTTCGCTTTCCCGTCTTTATTTTTAGGAACTACCGAGAGCTGAATTGTTGCTGACTTCACTTTACACTAAAAAATATGATCACCAGACCGGTGAAAAAAGAATTGCGAACAACAACAAAGGGAAATCTTTCCACTGCTATCTTTGCAGCAGTAGGTAAATAGTGTAGAAGCATTCAGTGAGTAGTACAGAGGTATGCGTATTAGTAGACACTTTCTTTTGTTGAAAAGACTCAAAGCTTTGTTCTTTCATGCATTTTGTAGAATTACACCAAGTATTATTTCACGCTTTTACGGGCATTAACATTTGCTGAACCGTTGAAAAGTATGTCAGTCAGCTCATTTATTAGAATTCTCTTTGTTTTATAACTTTTCAGCCGGTGTGTTTGTGTGTGCTAGCCTTTTCAAGTAAACTTTTACCTCCACCATTCCTTCATATATAAAAAGACGGTAAAAACGACTTGCGTTTTAATGCAATGAAAACTATCGCTATAAACTGTATTATTCATTTATGATAATGCTTTTCTACTAAATTTTATATTCTATCTCGTGTCTACAAAACGACCATTCGTTTAACTCATAGTATAGAGAACACGTACGTACACACATGGGGAAAGAATTAGCAGTAACTCTTAGCTTCGGATTTATAGCCTAGTAAAGCACCGTCAGCACCATGTCCAACAGTTCAAAAACTAAAATCAAGCAAAAAAGGCCACCTTTTAATTGATAATTGCCGTTTTAACGCTCAGAAATAAAACCTTGCGTTTTCTTCTCACAATCACAATTTAACTCTCAGCTTTAACAGCGCCATAAATATCCCTCTCTTTTTATGATTTCTACATCGTATGTACATTGCGTATATCTTTTGACGAAAAACAACGAAGGAGCAACCTTCATTATTTCTTTTTACAAAGATACAAAGGTATGTAACAATTGATGCAAAGTTCAATTATGTGATTTTGTTTAAAAGCAGATGTAGACACCGTATTTCCGTATTACCTAGTAATTACTTTCACATATTTTACACTTAAAAATCAATACTTGTCTAGCACAAATTCAACTATCACAATGTGCAATGTTGATTAGCATAAATAAACACACCCGGTACAACAAGAACCAGAAATGCGTTCCAAAAAATTGCACCCCGAGGGCAACTAACTTGGTTACGTGACTGTTACACCGAATTGAGCGCATCTAACAACAAGAATTTAAAAATGAGCAAGTTAATAAAACTGGGATAAGGGGTGGACGTGGAGAAGTTAATTTAAGAAATCCGGAGACTCGTCTTCACGTCAGTGCTAACAGCGTGCTGTTTATTCCCTTCTACATTGACTCGACACTATCTATTCTATTGTACAAAATAAATAGCAGACAGAGGGAGAGAGAGAGAGAGAGAGAGACAGACGAAGGAAACTTAACTAATCTTGACTTGACTTGGTCTCGATCTAGATCTGTCTCTTCCGTCGTCGTAATGTAATACGTACATAACTAGCCAAGTGAAAGTTTAGAATTTACTCTTGAAGACAGAGAGAAAGAGAGAGAAAGAGTCAACGGTTCGTAGCAGTTGAGCTCGGGTACTCTGCACGGCGAACTTTCCAGCTGAATGCACTCGTGACGAAACCAGTCTGTAATCTGTACTTACTTATCCATCCCTTTAACCGTAAGCAGTTAACATGTATTCAACATCTCGTGAGTAGCAAAGGGAGAGAGCCTCAGAGAAAGCCAGAGATGAGATAGTAAATTAAAATTTCAGTTTTCTCTTTCGGTCTTTTTTCACTACTCGGTCTGTCTTATTTCTTTTCTCCAGTCAATTCAGCTGAAGAAGTTAACGCGCTGAGAAGTTCCGAAGGATTATTTGGCTCTTGGGAGTTTGGATTTTAGATTGCAAACTTGAGAAAGGGAAGGGAGGCAAACTCAGACAGAGAATCGTCCTTAAGCGTTAAGATGTCTTATCGACTTAAGGATTTTACTTTTTCTCACACCATAGTTTATCTTGCTGGAAATTATAATTATTTTCTTTTCTCGCCGTTTCCTTCCCATTTAATTGACATTTAGAAGGATGCATGCAATGAAACGCCGTCTGGTCTCTCTCTGTGCTCCACTTGCAGACACACCAGGAATCTTAAGACCAATCTGTTTCGCAACTCTTTCAAGTACTTTATTGAAGCACCTCGCCCTCTCTGAAGACGAGACGATAGACGAACGATTTCCGAGCACAGCAATAAGTGGCCGTCCAAACTGGAAGACATATGTTTGTAAGTACATACAAGTACATGCAATAAGGAAGGCTCTTAATTCTTAAGGAAAAGTTTTTCGCTTAAAAAAAACTTTATTCTTTTATTTGTATCTATTGGCAGAGTGGACCAAGATAAGTTTTATGCTTCCAGCATTGTATGTAACTGATGTTTTAAATTTTCACGATTTCTCCGCGCCACCCAACATGGAAATACAATTCACTCGTTGATTTAAACATGACGACTTTCACACGTATCCCCCCTTCATCCATTTTATTTTTATTGTACATGTAATAGCAGCCTCGTAGTTTAGTTTTCACTTAGTCACACTGTCTGTGTTCTTGGAAGTAGTACACACTACTCTCCCCGCAGGAATACTTGTCAAGCTGGAAACTCTCTATCATTGGACAGTGGCCAACTTTGTCGGACTTGTGGTCAGACAGAGAGAGAGAGAGAGATGAGTCCAACTCGTGTTTTTGTGTCAGCTGATGCTTTCAACGACACACTACTCGTCTGATAAAACTTTGCTCTTATTTTTACTACCTATTTACTGCAATAATAAACCAGTCATGCCTATTGTTCTTATTTATTTCCCGCCCTGTAGTCCATATAATTGGTCAGTGCAGAAAAAAATATTTAGCAGCTCCAAGAAGCTTGTCATTTTATGACTGCTGCCGCCCAATTGCTTCTGCTTTTACTCCACAATGAATGCACTTTCATAGTACTTTGCTGAAAATCGGGCAATTAGTAGTGCTGTCTCGTGTGTACAATAAATTGACAATGTATGTATGTGTTATCCACACGACTGTATATTAAACTTTTCCATTAGGTAATCACTAGAGAGGTCTTATTCTTAATTGATGTCTTATTCTTGCTTGAGTACTACACGCTATCAATAAAGAATGTAACTATGTAACATCTGAGTTTCCAGCTGTGCATCTCTCTCCTCTGCGTTCAACGGCTGTATCTAAATTGCTTTCTACGGGACAAAGGCCGATGACTGTAATTAATAGTTCACCCTCATTAACATACGAAACACATAACAATATGTTGTACAAAAAGGAGTCACTGTTGAAATGTTACTTTGTCTCTCGTAATTTATTACAACCATCAACGTTGGCCTTTCTAAGAGAAATTGCTCTAAAGTGAAAGCATGTGTGTACAAGTGGGAGTATTGCATTGCAAACAAGTAATAGCCTCTGTACTGTGTGAGTACACATCTATTACAAGAATAGAAAGTCAACACACTTAAGGGTAGTAATTGAGCGTTTTTACTCCTAAATTTAGATTCTGTCACGACATTCTGATAAATGTTTTGTAGACTAATCCCACAGAAGTTTTTTCAATGCATTTATATTACTTTTTCAAAACATTAGATCGTTAGTTTTATCTAATTCCAAAAATCATGCAAAATCAAAATTATTTTCGACATCTACGATTCTCACACTGTCGCAATTTCCATGCTTACAACCAATCGTGCAATTCTCTGTAAACCAGTGAGACACGTTCTGGGAAAAGTGAAACTCTAAAATTCTCTTGTAAATACATATACATAAATTTTTATGATGAAATATCAATGTTGTCGTTACAGTTGCGTAAAACTTCCCTGTAAACTATTTTACACAAATTGAAATTGAATTTTCCAGGAACAATTTATTTAAACACCTTGATAATAGAAAAGTATTTAATCGGATCATCAGGCACCCAGTCCTCTTCTCAGGAAATGAAAATCAGAACTTTCATAGGTTTATTTTGGAAAGCAGCACTACTTACAACGAATATAAATGTACTATGTAACTTCTATAGTGTAACCACCACTAAAAACTTTGGGTCACTATATACAGTAGAAAACGCAAATTGTAATGCAAATACGTATACCGATGGGGTCATAAATCTGATATGCGGTCCAAAGCAATGCACACAACAGCAGTTCCGGAAGTATACATTAAAAACGGTTACAAATCATAAACTTTCGTTTTGCATTCCACTCTGCTAGGAAGGAATAATTAGAATAAGAAAAACGATTTTTCCTATACTATACTACAAATACTAATCTACAGAGATGTATGCATTTGTAGTAGTAGACGATATGCTGTTAGTCGAGTTTGGTGTACAATTTATGGCTACGTGAAGTAGCATCTGAACTCATGAGGAAGGAAAGGAAATTACCAAAGCAATATAATTCAAGGAAACATATTATTGGTAAGCTGCAGTCAGCCTCCACTCGGTTAAGCACTACAAGTGAGCAAATCCCATTTCCATTCTGGTAATGTGTACATGAAGTATGAAGAAAATCCACAAAGCCGCTTCTTCCTCTTCCCGTAATTTTAAGGGAATGAGTAAAGTAGTCCCCAAATTCCCTATTCTGTGTTGTATACAACATCTAAATTTACTTTGCAACGATTTTTAGCTGACTCGCTACCTGTACTGTACACAACAACATCGCACAGCAAACTTGCTTTCTTTCTTTAGATTCACGTTTTAAAATTTGTACAAGTATTCACTGTTCTATTCTTTAATAGATTGTTTAAATCCCACGCAGTTTTATTTACGTACATACCTTAAAGTGAACTTTAAAATACAATCAGATAATTTTATATTTTTCTCAAAATGTTATCAACAACTAACATCTTGCTCTTATCAGGCACAATTATAATTTTGTTTCTTTTAATGTACATATGGTGGTGCAAATTATTTGAAAAATGTATAGGAAAAATCGCAAAGACAGCAAGGTGTTTGCGAGTTGTTTGAAATGATTAGAGCGCACCATGAGCACACACGGAGAGGATATATTGTGGAAGTATTTGTGTGTTAGTAAGAGGTGGACTATAGTTTGAGGAATGCAGAAAGACTACGAATATATCTCAATCTTAAATTGTTAAGGAAAACAGTTAACATTTGTTGAGATAATTTGCGGCGAAGAAACTTTGGTCTCATTTACTGTGAAGAAAACTTTTCCAATAAATCAAATGCACACGAAGTGTGAGTTGTCTCTTCCACTTCGCCCTGAACTGTGACATGGCTGAGGTCGTACCACAAAACTCTCTGCGTGTAGGTTGAATAGTTTTCAGATAACATTAATTATGCTAACAACTAACAAGTAAGCATCCCACCCCTAGACTTTTATCCATTGTAATGAGACGACAAATATTTTAACTTCAACAGTCTTGGCCCAAACACAATAATATTTCTCTTTTAGTACCTACTTTCTTTTAGAGGACGATATCTGTGAATCTTATTTACCTATTTAATTTTAGTGAATACAAAGATAAATTCAATACGAAATTAACATTACCAACTTGCAAGTATTTAACTTATGTCGATCTTCAAATAGTGAGATTTTTTAAATTTAAGGAAAATTCCAATTTAATAAAGCGTAGAAATTCTGTTAATAATCAGATTTACAGATACTTAAAATAGTTAGCTTTTGTTTTTCCCTAAAAGGTTAAAATAGTGCACTTATGGACGTCTACCAACTGAATCACTTGTACAACTGCTACATTTTTCTACCACACCTCGCTGGACGAATTTTATTTATGTACTTACACCTAAATGCAATTACTTGATATAAATATTAACTCTGAAAAAGAAATTTAATAATAAAAGGCACAATTCCAGCTTCTCGCATTTAAATTCTCATTGAATGCAATGGAAGCTTAGACGAGTCTGCTTGTGCTTTCACCTCGACTTATCGTGCTTATTATACACAGTGGGAGTGGTATTGACTGGAAGGCTACTACAACGTCTTCTTGAGTCTGATCTGACTGTGCATCTCGCCTGGTTGACGTCTGAAGAGGCATTCCTTCAAGAAACAAAGAGAGAAATCGTATCTGCAAGCAGAGCTTACGGGGGGGAATATTAAAGAAGGAGGCTGTGGATGGGCTAGCAGTATCCTTAGATCTCTCTACTGCATATATTGCATAGACTCTCCATCTAATGCACTGCGATACTAGCCCGTTGAACTTGGACGGCATGACAAGTGAAGAGGAGCTCTCTTGTGCTAAACAGAAAGTTGCTCCTCGACAACTACAACAAGGCCCAGATCTAAGAAGTACAGAAGCAAGGAGAGGAAACACTCTGCTCTAAACGACTCCTGGCAATGACAAACACACTCGACAACATGAAGACATTCAATTCAAGTGGCATCAGAAACGAAACGAGAAATTACTATTGTCCTCCATTGCTGCTTAAGACCATCGAACGGCACTTACGTGTTGTCAGGTCTGCCCTCTAATGTCCCTCTACTGTACACACCATCATATATCTATACCCTTTTCTCGAGTACACTTTACTTTTAGACTACATACTAGACCCCTGTATATATTATTAGCACGCGTGTACACTTTCTGCCTGCGTGCACGTACGCACTTACTTATTTGTTATTTCCATACAAATACCTTCGTAGCATAAGAAAAGCTCACATTTACTGTGTCCATTGACTTGACGCTGATTCCATACAATTCCCCATTCTCGTTGTTGTGCTGCTATCAAAGAGAAAAGGAAGAAAGTGTAATACAGTTTTCCCATTGGACGCATGAAACTTATAGACAGAGGAAAGTTTGAGAAAAGTCTCCCGTACGTATACGTACATAAGATTTCCTAAGTGCTAAGCTAACAGAGCTGAAGCTATTAACAGTCTACAATGAATTCTAATGAAAGTCTGAGTTAAGTGTGCAAACTGTAAACTACTGCTCTAGAACTATATATACGCTTTCTCCGGTAGTAATGGTCGCTGGTGTTCCCCGTACTCCACAATTTGATCTCTCTGCTGGAATAACTTAATTTCAACCTGTCCTTATGCGAACTGTATATTTACATGGAATGCCTGTACTCTCTCTCCTCACTCTAAATAGTATAGTAAGTAGTATCTGAGTTTACGTTTACGATCCCATCATGCCATGTCGATTTCCATTTCAGCGACTGAAATGAATTCAAATTCCTTCATTCATTCCCACGGAGTTCCCAAGTCACTGATATTCACATTATATACACAAGTAGTATACATGACGTGATGACTCCCTCGCTATCTCATTTTCACAATGCTGAATTAATTGTAATCATAATCTTTGTTCCAGCACCCAGTTTCTCTCAATTGAATATTACGGAACTGGAAGAATCCAAGGAATTATTTATTCATTGTCTCACTCTCATATTACATATCTGCTATGCTTTATACATCCTGTATAAAGCATACATATGTATGTATATGCATATATACCATAGAGCAGAAATATTTGGATTTCAGAAGAAAAAAGTTATTAAAATGCATGAAGGAGTCTTGAAAAAAGACTACGTTCTTCTGTAGTGGCTAGGAAGGGCTACAATTAGTATCTTCATGCACAATGGAATAATAGTACCATTTCCTTTGAAAAATTGCTTACAAAAGACAAAGAACGAGCCAAGCGAGTCTGTACATCATGTCAATGTGTCTTTAGCCAGGGAGTAACTGCATCCATTCCATTCCTCGAGCATGAAATGAACGCTCATTGTCACCAGCACTCACAAATGCTCCTTACCACTGCTAACAACAGACAAAGGGTGCACTAGTCATTTCTCTATATGTAGGTATCCTCCTTTACACAATGTTACTAGTAGTAGCTATACACAGTGAGTGAATGAGTGAGTTTGTGTGGCACAGAGTGTGAGTCAAAGGAAAGTGAACAGACAAAAGTGCACGTTAAAACACATTCCCTATAGTAAGTAAGTAAATAGTAGCAGTATGATTTAGTAGGCAGACGGTCTGTGTGTGCACAGTGCACAGTGCACATAGCCAAATACTAATAGTATTAGAATTGAAAGAAGAAGAGAGAAATTCACAAAAGGAAAAAAGAAATATCCTTCATTCCATTTCTATCTTTTCCGCTATCCGCCTTGGGTCTTCTTCAAATATTAAATTCATTCATTTCGAGTGGAGAATCGAGAAAGGATCATTAATCAAAGCTCGTTCATTTTCTATATAATATCAGTCTTCTGTTCGGCTCTTCCAGTCAACGAGACGGGTATTTCTCTGTTCATGTGGACTCGGTTGACTGACGGAGAGCTTTCTCTCCAACTCTCTCCCGCGCGATCTTTCTCCCTGAGTCCTGTGTGTGCCCTGATGTGACAGGAAATGATTCCAGAAACATTTCTCTTTCTTTCGCCATCTTTCCCTCAATCTTGCTCCTCTATTCCACCGGAGGAATTCCAAAAACTGTTTTAAAAAATCACTCCTTCTGTATAATATTTATTTTGTGGCATACACATAGACAAGTGCACATATAGAAAATGTATCTGCAGTTGCTTTCATTGTACTTGTACTGTACCGTTGTTCGTTGTCAATACAATGTACACTCAATAGGAATCCTATATGTAATTCCTGCTCTGCATTCTCGAACTGTGGTCATAGCTGGGCAAATAGAAATAACGTGCCCCACCGTGGCACACAGCACAAAAACATGAATAGAATATAAGATAAGCTGTAATTGGAAGTCCTTGAGAATTGAGTATCGAGCGAATTGCTGCTGTCTGTGCCACATGCCAGTTCTTAGCCGAATCTCCAAGGGATATCTTACTACTACCACTGCCAGAGGACCAACTGTTTACATAAGAATTTTTTTCAAAATGCTACAGGCTAATGCCACAATTTCGATCCTGGATGCTTGGATTCCCTTCTAATAGTACCAGTAATACTGTAGTACTGTGTGGAAGAGTGGGGGAAAGCAGAGTGGAGAGTGAAGTGGAGCTGAAGACGAGGAAGAAGAAGGTAAAAAGATATTTGGTCTTATAGAATGTCTTAGAAGACATGGATATAATATTCGAGTCTGTTAAGACAGGGCAATGTTGCAGAGCCGAAGAAATAATAGGGATTCAGTTAGCTATGTAAATGTAATTTGGTGGCTTTTCTTGTCAAATCAAATCCTAGCCAAAGTCACTACGGAAGATTCATTGAAATACGACGACCGCGAACAAACCTATCGAAAACTTCCGTTCAATTCGATTTTATATGCTCTTGACGTCATCTCTTGTTGAGACGAATACATAAAGATGTCTGAGCTGCTAACGATAAGAATTTCCACGAGCCTGAGCAGGGAATCCAATTTTGAAGAAAGGGGAAATAAGATAGCAAACTACTATACTGTATTATTTGTCTATGGAGAAGGAGCAGACCTTCAACTTGACTCCATTTGACTTTGGAATCAACTTATGGGCTAACCCAGAAATTGGAATAATATTTTCGATTGGAAACGCCGCAAGGAAAAACATTGTATAGTATATAGTGCAGTTAGTAGAATGTATTATATGTAGATGTTGTTGGTGTAGGTGAAAGCACGGGGAAATGTATTATAAACTATAATAGTAAGCTTGGGTCTCACAAAAGATCCAGACCAAAAGAAGGAGAAAGAGTCATTACATTACGTTTCACTGTTTGACTTGGTGAACGGCGAATTTTTGATGGTAAACACTGTGTCAGAGCGTGAATCTAAAAAGAAATATCTTTTAAGGAGCCCGAATCGAACTGCTCTGTACGTATATGTATACAGAGTGTTATAGTAGTGAAGTATTAGAAATAGTGACTGTTTCTGATGGAATTTTTATTCAATACTTATAGTATTGAAATTGAAACACTAAAGATCGTATCAGACTTTGAAAAAAACACATACGAGTCAGCGTCGGGTAGAAAACACAGTGAAGAAGGAAAACTATATCTGTTTTTTGAACCGTAAGAATTCAATTACAGTCTTTGGATTTTTATCCGAAAATGTGACTTTCGCTTCTCGACGAGATAAACATTTCGCTGCTACCAATGCTACTACACTATTACTACTACTACTAGATATTCTAGTGCTAGGAGTCACTTACTGACTTTAAGGTAAGTTTTGCTTAGTCGTCCTCTGCTCGTCGTGTTGGCTCTTGCTCTGGCAGACACACCAGGGATTCATATCGTCGCATTCTTTCAGCTTCTGTGATTTCATTTCCTTTTTCCAAGTAAGCCAATTCTTCTTTTACTCTTGGAGTCACCAGCAAGCAGCAGCAAGCAAGCAGCGAACCAGCGATCTTTTTCTGACTTGATGCTGGGACTGCAGATGTTTGCTTACATTGAAAGTTTTAGGGAACGTTAACTTCATTTCCTGTCTTGGATGGATGCGAAAATAGAGTTTAGAGACTCTTAGGGCAACTGAGTGCAGAAAGAGTTAGATATTAATGGGTTCAAATGAATGGTAGGTAAATAAAAAGAAATCTTGCTGACAACTGGACTGTCATCGTACAATCAGCTACATTTCTCTCTAATTTATTATTCAAACGGATGAGCGCGCATTTTAATATTCCCGCCTGGCAAGTGTTAGATAAGTATGACGAATGTAACAAAGACAAGAGCAGAATTATTTTTGTTACACGAATAAATCCCATTAAATTGAGCTTAGAGCAGTTTTTAGAGAGAACTGTCAACATAAATGAACACTTACTTAATTAATCAAAGAGAGTATCCTGTTAAAACACTGCGTTTAGTTAGTGTAATTGCCATTTTCCGCCGTGGGCTACTACAAAGCTTTTGTGTTGGGAGGTCTTTGTTTACACTATGCACACAATTTGTGTTTGTGAGAGCAAGTTCGCAGAGCGAAGGTTTTTGTGCACCTTCATGTAATGCTCGTAAATTCGTAGCAATCGTAGCACCACCAGCGCATTCATGAAATATGTATAAATTTGTGCACCGAAGAAACTACACAAGTTTAGTGTGTCAAAGGTTCCGCCGTGCAAGTTAGTTACCTAGTATTGTTTCTCCGTACGTTTCCATTGTGGTAAATATTTCAAAGTGACCTCATTGTGCCAATAAGTGTATAATCTTGTAAACAATAAGAATAAAAACAAGTTTTCATTTCAATAATGTAAGTAGCTACATGCAATAGTTTATTTTTCGCTATTCAGTCCTCTTTGCTTCTCATGTAAATAAAGCTGTAATTTACCGCACGTTTATGTGCTCTTCAAATATATCAGATAGTAAACAGGACAAAAACAATCTACATTCTTAACAAAACTGGAAAGTAATTAACAAAATCGATGATATAACGATGCAGAGTTTTGAAATGAACGTTATTATATTTGTATTACATATTCCGTTAAAAAATACAGATATTTGGAGCTAGTCTAAAATTGACACAAAGGTAAGGTAGAATGTTTTCTGAATTGATACACACACAGAGAAGAATTTTCGGCTTTTAAAAATTTGGTAATGAAATTTGAAATAGAAATTCAAATACTACAAAACACCACGATCGGCAATTAAAACGACAAATGTGAACATAATCCTTAATATTCCTTATTACAGTGAAGTGGTACGAGTGGATAAAACCAAAATCTTAAACCAATAAGGGTCCTCAGAAAAAAATTGTTGGATATTTGAATTAGAAACGCGGTCTGCTGCCCAATTTATTATACATCAAAGGTTAGCTTCATTTAAAATTAATATTATAATGTTGCATGTCAAAACTTTCAAGAGAATATTTGATGGGATCGTGGAAACCTATATACAGCATTGTAAGTAACTACTAAATACCATATAACAACGCATGCATACTACTCATGTTTGTAGTAGATAGTACCATGCGAGAGCACAATAAGCAAGATAGGATCCACATAAGGTGCATGCACATAACACAGATACGGGTACCTTGAGCAATTCTCTTTTAGATGAAATGAAACAAACAAAATGACCTTATCATAGGAAAAGTTTGCTCATAAATCCCAATCCAAATTGCAAATTCATCACTTGAAACTCGCATTTCATATTCCGTGTGTAGTAACTTTGCATAAAGTAGTGATGTGAAGTGAAATGTGAAAACTTTGAGCATTCACAATGAACAGTGGCTTTATTTTTCCCCATTCACTGCACATGCTGACTCAAAATGGACGCTTCAAAATTAAATGCATAGTAAGTAAGTAGTGCATGGAAATTTTTCTCGTGGTGTGTCTCACATGTAGTACACGTTTTTAGAGATTGGGATTGAGTCTTCAAGCACGATGCAGGGCTACAGGAAGAAATGTGTAAGACGAGAGAAAAAGAAAAGCAATTATACTATGAACAAAATGAACATGAGTTATGAAATGTACATAATAAAAGATATCAAGTGGTTAGTATTAATTTTCACAATTGATAATATTTACTTTTGCAATACCCGTATTACTATAAATACTATATAAAGTAAGGGACTCTAAATAGTGATTTTTCAAAGTTTGAATCAATATTTTACTTAATTAACTTTTAAACGTTCAATTACACACACATGAGAGCCGCGAAAAGTTTTACAATTTCACAACAGTTAAGAATAGAGTGAAATGACATCTTTAATCTCTACAAGGCACGATTCTCAGAATCAAAAGGGCCCCAACATTTTACGACCAGTGGAAGCCCAACCAATTGGTAAAATTACCGAACAGCATGAGCTAAATTGAAATTACTGCGCATTGAAATATAATTATAAATTCAAATTGAATTCTCACTTATCTACTACAGAATAATTCAACACATAGAACTCTAACACTTTTTTTTTCAGCGGCAGCATTGTTAGGAATTTAAAATGAAGAAAAAACACGACTTTTAATATATGTAACAAATATTTCCGCTAAATCGCATGGGTGAATCCAAGCGGTTTCAAGTGTCCGGGTCCGATGGTGTAGAAAGAAAGGATCGCAATTCTGTCGAATATGGATGTGGATGAATGAATGAAAATTTTCAGAAGAGATTCACTATTTCAATAGATTAGCCAATTCGTAATTTGGGTTTACTTTCTTAAAGTAAATTTGTTTAGCATCTTTTTCAAGGCTATACTCACAATCAAATTGGATAAAATAATAAGACAGATATTTAGTTCAAGTATAATGAGAGATAGAGATATTTAGTAAAGGCACAGTTATACAAAATCAGCGTTCTAAAGATGCCCACCATCCATTTACACAAATACTATTCAAATAGTAAAATACTGACTTAATTTAATTGCCAAAATGTATTAAAGAAACCATGAAAAATTGACGCTGTAGACTTAAAAGTAAAAAAGTGTTTATTCTTTTGCATATACATGCATGTACTTTTACTAATCATCTACTAGTTTATTTACAGCGTTTTGGCTTGAACAGTAAAAACTAAAGCGGCATTCATAAAACTAACAAGAAGTATAATATAATTCGTATCAAGATAGCAAAATCTGAAAACATTCAAATTGAGGTTCAACTTTGACCCATAAAGCAACAGCTCAGGCTTGCAATTAGTACCGCCGTGCTACAAAGCTTCTGCTAAATATAGCTGACAATCAAAGTAATGCTTATGACATGAACTAGGAAATGGTGGAGACGAATTCTGCTCTCACAGAAAGAGATTCTCTCCTCACATCACAGGGTTTGTGAGAGAAAGTCACCAAAGTATAATACCGCGATACTACAAAAGGCTAAGAGCACAAAGTTAACCAAATCAGTTCACAAAGTAGCATTGTCATGGTGCAGGCTCCACCACGACAAATGCACGTACGCATCCTTTATGCACCACTATTGGCAAGCAGATCAAGAATGGGCTAATTATGCGAGAGTGGATTCGTCTGTGACTGTGAATTGAAAGTAGCTGAAGGTCTTTTCGGTTTCTCGCTGTCTGCGATGTACTACTGCTGGTGAATGTGGTGAATGCGGAAAGTCTACTCTGAGCTCTTTTTCATCTTGCACTTGTAGTCAAGTCACGAAGTCATACAGGTACACACACACAGGAACTAAAAAGCTTCATCCGTAGTAACAATCTCTTATTATGTCCTCATAGCGAACATTTTCTAAAGAAATCTGCCATGCAATGACGAAGATGAAATTTCTGTGCATTCACAGGGATACGAGCTCCAAAGTTGAACATGGACTCTATACATACACGGTCTACTAGTGATACATAAATATTGCTCGGTAAAGTCCGTATATGTATATGTACATGGTGATAATATGTAGGGATACGCACAACTGATGTGATGGGAAGAGATACAAAAGCTCTTTGGTGGAAAACTAAGTCTGGTTGCCATCAAGGAAACGGAGGATATGGAGCAGAGGAGAGTGGAGAGTAAATCATTGTGACTTGACTTTGACTTTAGTGTCTTGTCGTGTCTCCTCTTCTTTTGCTTTACTCGCCTCCTCCGCTTTCTCTTCACTTTCTCTCCCTGTGTCAGTGAGAGAAAGCTGCTTTTATTGTGAGCATCTTGTCTGCCCACATTTCGTCTCTTTTCGTGCATGCTAATTTTTGTTTGCCTACTTTCCTCCAATAGAAATTCTGATATACCATAATATTTCACACACTTTCGTCTCTTTCTCTGTACTTAAGGTCGAGAAAACAAACCTCTGCATCCTACTTACATGTAAAGTAGCTGGTGTAGCAGTCAATTAGCGTAGAAACCAAATTGAAACAATAAATCGGCAAAGGTTTCTACTTTTTTCTGCGGCTAAATGCACGTTTATGTGCTGTGGCTGTTTTGACTGCGAAAAATTCTTCTCATTGTCTGTGAAAAATTATCTCTTTTGTATTCGACTATAGTACATATACTAATCTGCTTATTGTTTTTGTTTCTCTTGACTTCTTTGCATATTTCACTTTTGACAAAGGATCCCAGTCGTACATAACATATGTGCACTTGCATATGCCAAACAGATTAGTGTTTGTGACATTAAAGTCCTAACTACAAATTTGTTAATTTTATATAAAATCTATGGATTCTTTTATTCAAAAGAATCGATCAGTAAGACACCATAAACCTACAAATATTAGTTTTAGTTCATAAAGTAAAACAAACTAATATAATATGCGACATATAAATTGGAATTTTGTATGTTAAAATTAAATTATATGTTGTTGGACACTCTCGGGATTAATTGTCACTTTTATCTAATATTGGCTATTTCGGCTGGATGGTAACGTTTCCGGGATCATTAGTAATATTAACCTCCACCACAAAGCGAACGCAAAATGGATGATCCAACTATGTACTAATATAAATTTATTGCTCAATAAGGGCGTCAAAATGTTTGCACTATAATAAATAGGTTCTGCAAGGACCTTCAAAGCAAATTAATTGATTTAGTACCATTGTCTGGTTGCCCCGGCTAATTTAGGCTTTATCTTTGCATCTCTCCATCAGAATCGTTGATAACTCGATTTGGTGTCTACTGCGATGACTACTTTTACTTTCGCCATGTTTACTATTCGTATAGCTCTTAGAGAGTGAAGGAGTTAGGCCATGGAATTTAGCGGGTTCCTCTCAACACCCACTCCCTACGTCTCTGTGTGTATTATTGAATGAATTGTTAATTGACTTTCACAATATGTCAGCTTTCATAAAAGGATCTCATTCCTTCAGTTCATTTAAGCTCCTGTAACTCTGCTACTCAGCAGCTTTGCAGGCTTTGCTAAAGTGCCTAAATTGCACTGGCACACATACTTACACACTTGTATTGTATAATATACAGAGCCGTGTATATCTCTCCCTTGAATGCAAAGGTGTGCAGTATACATAAATGGGAAAACCTTAAATATTCAGTGTCCATATGTGCTTTAGCAAATCTTGGTATTTCAGGAATTACATTCTGTGCAAACACGTAGCAGTATTGGAATTAGAAATATATGTATTTAAATTAGATTGTAGCACATTTCCTGCAAAGTCGATGGTAATTCGTGTGCCAGTTTACATTCAGTGAAAATTCCTCCGTGATACACTTATTTTGTAACATACCTGTGCACATTCTGCGTAGGCAGGCATTCTCTGCTGCGAAGTCATTACTCTCTGAGATGGGCACTGTGGGCAAGTCATAAATTAGAAGAACCCGGTTCGCCTGGTCAAGTTTTCCACAAGCTCCTGCTTTTTACTAGCTCAGCGCAATTTGGATTCATGCTAATTAATTTGGTGCAGTGATGGGTTACGAATTATCCGCTATCATGTTCTACAACACATTAAATATGTAGGTATATGTACATTGTTCACTCGTCGCATTCTCAATTGATTAAATTAACCCCCTTCAACATTTACCTTTGTATTAACTGAATGTTACGGAACGAAGTAAATACGCCAACTTATAATTGTTTATGTTTAGATATTATGCACAAGTGTTTTTGTCAATACCATGGGAAAATCTACAAAAACTGAGCCCTTAGAAATGCAGATAGCACTACTCTAACAAATCTAAAACAGTCCAAAAATTGCACGATGTAAATCGAAATTGTTTTAATCAGAAAGTCTCAAAACTCAAAAATCTAAAAAATTGCAATCATTTCTGGTGAATCGTTTAATTACAACAACGTCACCTTACAGGTAAGGCTCGTTTAAACCCCAATTAACTATGATTTTAACTCTTCCCACATTGCTATCATAAATGCAATGAAGTAAAAAAAATCTCGTCACTCCAAGTTGTGTAGGAGGAGGAACGAAATGTCATTTGTGAAATTGCATGTGTTCTGCGAGAATATTGTCCATTCGTGAGGAGAATTACCTGGTTTCGGTTGAAGTTTGAGATTTCATCAAAGGACGACGACTGTCTTTCTACTCTTTCTTTCACTGTGCCAGTCATTTCATTCACTGTTTTCTTAGATTTGCTCTCAAGTGTGTGTGTATAGTAGAGAATAGTGTAATGACATCGTGGAGGTAAAAGTTTATTACAAACAGTGGATGGAGGAGAGAATGCGAGTGAGAATGAGCCTTTTGTTATGAAGCAGGGAATAATCTCTCTTCTGGCTTTTTGTTAAAGTAGCTGGGAGGAATAGCTAGTATAAAAATGTGTGTGTGTGCAGGATGGGCAATCTCTTCTTGTGGATATACTTGTACATATAACGAAAAGTAATAATGAAAGGCAATGTAATGTAATGTTAGTGAATGCGGAGTGGTAGTAAATACATAGATGTGGACGAGTGTGGGAATCAAGTGGGCAATGCCCTATTAACTTTGAAGGACTCGTCCATTCTAACCAGAGGTATACTTGAAACTTGACATGGCACATCATACGTTGTCGTCCTGTGTGTGACGAGATGAGATCATCAGATTCTTCCTGGCCGTCCAAACTTGTTCAAGTGGCCCAAAAATAATCTAATGCATTGTAGGGAGGTGGTGGTTGTGGTAGTGGTAATAGTCATATTGTGTGAGTGTGACTCTCCCTTTCGCTCTCCCTTCAAATCTCATTAAGTAGCATCCTAGGAGTCGTCCTCGTCTCCTCTAATGGCCACGACACGCAACTGTAACTAATGTAAGTGTTTGTAGGAGGTGAGAGGCAACTTATCTACTACTATACATCCAAGTAACCACATACACAGAGAGTCAGAGAGAGAGGAAGAGACACGTTAAAAGTTAAAGGAATGCGGAAAACGTTTTACGGACAAACTTCAAGTCGACATTTTTTCCTATCTATTCGCATGTGGTGGTTTCTTCGGGAGGAGGAACGATTATTTTGATTATTTAGTTCAGTAAGTAGGAGAATGTTATTATAGTCGTTTTTATTACCATAGAGGATATAAAAGCTGACTATATCGTACAGTATTTGGTGTACTTGATGTGGTGGTTATACATGACATCTAATTGTGACCATTAAATAAGTCAGTTTTATGTTGCAGCTTCTCCGCTCCCTTGCGACGATCTGGAACGCGGGAGCTAGCTATTTCAATGTGTGTACAGATAACCGGTGACACTTAACTTTTCTTAGCCTTCGGGTGATAAGCACGTTCTCCGGAGGAAGTGCAGGCTAAAACTACATACATACATTATTGTTTCATTTTCAAATGATACATTAGTGGAATCAAAAAAAAGCTGTTATATGTAATTATGTAGTATACTTATATAAACTAATAAATGGCTATCGGTGTGCAAGATTACGTACTCTCCAGGAAGCAATTATAATAATTTTTAATTTCAATTGAGCAAGTGAAAGTTGTTTAGTGCAAGAGATGCTCTTTGTCAAGATTCCGAGATTATCACCATTGACAGTAATGACAATAAGTTGAGATTGAATTTCTAGATTTTCGACATTCTGCTTCACAGGGGTAGACAGAAAGTTAGGTTAAATTCCCAGCTTTTGACGGCCATTGATGTGAGAATGAGCGAGGGGGGTATAACCGCATAAGTGAAAGAAACTAACCAGTACGCTGTTGCACCAAACAGGAGAAATTCAAGTAATTCAGTAGCACTGAGCAACACGGCTTGAGGCTCGTCGGTGAAATAAGACTTGCTGTCGTTTTGATGAAAAATAAGCAAATAGGGGATTTCATGGATTTCGGCGCCTATTGAATCAATTGTTCGCTTTGGTAATTTATGGCATTTTTATTTCCAGATTATCTAATTTCTACATCTTATACTTTAAGAACCAGAGAATGAAATACTTTATCAGGCGTTTCAGTACGCATTTACAATTAATTCTTGTTCCTAAAAACGAGAAAAAAGTTTAAAAAATCAACATCCTGGTAATATCTGAAAAACTTTGTAATTTGTGCTTTAGACAAAACCCAATGAATGAAAATGAAATTTCTCCTTGGCGGTACCTGGCCCCAAGTTTGGACACTGTACTACTTCTATTGACTACGACTCGCAAGACCCACATGTTGATTGTGTGTGGTTATATTTCTATTTCCACACTCCTTTATGTTGAAGGAAACAGTTTTGAAAAATATTGGAGGATAAGATTGAACAACGTATTTAGTAAATATGTGGCAAAGCTTTACCTGTTTTATTTGGCTGAAAATCTCATTAGGTTTGCAGACAATTGGAAATCAACGCTATTTGGGGTACAGCCGTACATACAGCACAAAGTATAGCCAAACGATTTAGGACCCAATTAATAATTACAAATATTTACTTACGATTCGGTGTCAATCGCTTTGTGCAATTAAGATATGGATGCTGGTAATGATGTAATGTTCAGACAAGCTATGCAACATTTTGTTGCAAATCAATTATTATTTTTTCCATCTTTATTGGTCCCTGTAGAATATTTATCGGTAATACACATAACTGGCTTTTTCACAATATTAAGTACGTTGGCACTTTTTTGTGTCCTCTTTCAGCCCATTACACACTAGTGTCGCCTTCCAGCCCAAGACTGTTGCCTGCCTTGGCTTACAGCCCGTCCTTTCTGTGGCGACGACGCCTCTGCTGTGCCGTTCTGTTGACGATCAATTTGTTGCTCAGTAGCACCACGGCCACTACCCTCTTTTTGTGCACCAGCGCCACTGCCACTGCCATCCCGTCGCTGTCGACCGCCAGAATCGCCAGCATCCGCCTCGTATTGTTCAGAATGGCTGATGCCATGACCAGCCTGGTGTTGCGGTTTATCCTCACCGATGGAACCCCTCTTGTGATTTTTATTAGCATGCGCATCTGAAAATCAGATGTATATAATACATAGTAAAGATATGCTACGCTAGAAAACTAAATTCCTTAAAAAAATCGGATAAATGGGGGGGGGGGGGGG